>PVIH01004170.1:0-145500 GCA_004025045.1 Sigmodon hispidus
ATGTGTTGGGAGGGGGAAGAGACCTTGAATAAGGATATATAGGGATGGAAAAAAAAATTCAGAGGGAAAGATGAACACAAAAAAATGTATGTGTAGCAATCTTATTTGTATTTCCACCCTTGATAAGCCATGCTTATCATTCTTATCCTCTGTATAGTTATTGTTAACTCTTCCACATTTTAAATTCTTTTTACTGTGTATTTTTTTTTGATAAATACAAAATAAAGAAGGAAAAAAAAACACAGAGATAAGTGAGGGAAGTACCAATGAGCTTCAAGTTTTCCTTTCCAAGTTCTTAGGGATCAACTATTTGGTAGAAGAAGTTCAGAGTGTGTAGTGGGATTATGCTGGTAATGTAAATATTTGTTCTGCCCTTGCATTTAATAAAAAGCTGATTGGTCAAAGGCAAACAGAAAGTGTGGGTGGGGCTACCAGGCTAGGAAAACTCTGAGTATAGGAAGAACAAAGACTCGAGGAGGGGACAGCAGCAGACACAGAAGAAAGAAGCTAAAATGCTGCTCTGAGAAATGGTACCGAGCAGCATGGCTCAACAAGATGGGTTAGATTGAGAGCAAGTGCTAGCAAGTTATATATCTGGGCCCTAGGTTAATCAGCATAAAATAATACAAGCGTCTGTGTGTTTCTGTCAGACTGTATATAGGTCTGAACCTCTGAGCTAGACTGGAAAGTCTTGGCTAGAATCATTTGCAACAAGCGTGAATTAGATTTGCAAGCACAACTAGAAATGTCATGAAACAGAAAGGAAAAGATTTATCATCTAGGGTCATGGAACCAAAAATCACTGGGACACCAAATTTTGCTGAACTCACTCAAATGAGATAGCAGCTGTCATATTTCTCTTTCATCTTTCCTTGCAGGAAATAAATATGTTGACCACAAAACCTGTGACTGTTTAAAAGCAAGCTAGCCATGATGGCACACTTTCATGGGAACATGCCCAGAAATATGGATGCAATTATAGGTATACAGCTGACCCGGGTTCTTGTAACCCAACCTTGAGTAAAGTGGCTGCCAGTGAGAGCTTGGTCATCACTCCAATTCTAAAGTGCAATGTTAGCAAATTCACAGGCACCTAACTTAAACCAGATGCAGGGCAGGAGACTTCCTATGGGCATGACTTTGAAAGCACAACTTAAGAGTATTTCCTGACCTGGTAAAATTACTAGAGGATAATGTTTACAAGATAAATGGGAAGATAAGATTTATGAAGAGTGAGTTCATCATGTGTTATCAAAAATTAGCTGCAACCCCACATCTAATAATACAAGCATGATTAAATGATAGTAGCATTGTATAGCCCTGTCACTACTCTACAGAATATTTAGACAAATAAAGCAATATTTCTTAAATATGGTCTATAAAACACTGTCTGAAGACCCTTTCCAGGGATCTGTCAGTTTGAAACTACATCTACAGTAATGACATAATACAAGGGTTATTTATTATTTTTTATTATAACAGGCTTTTTATTGGTTTTATTTTCACTAACAGTGACTATAATGGAGAGTACCCTGATGATCTCTAAGCACTCCTCAGGGCCATGATATAAAAATGTATATTGTTGGGGCTGGAGAGATGGCTCAGCGGTTAAGAGCACCGTCTGCTCTTCCAGAGGACCCGGGTTCGATTCCCAGCACCCACATGGCAGCTAACAACTGTCTGTAGTTCCAGTTCCAGGCAAACACCAAGGCAAATAAATAAATAAAGTTTGTAAAAAAAAAATAAAAAAAAAAAAATGTATATTGTTTTTTTACCACCACAAGCATGTGATAATTTTTAAGAAGTCATTTTGATAAAGCAGTAACAAATATTAATCATATTAACTCTCAACTACTAATTACTTGCCTTGTTATGTTGTTGAACATATACATAATAGGTACTTGGAGGGGAAATACACAAGTACAGATTACAGCATCTGTGGCCCTTTGGAAGGAATTATAGGATTGAGTTGCCAGCCAAACTAGTACCTACCTTATTTTCACAGACCAGTGCTTATGACTGACAGAAAAACTTTGAATTTTCCATGTGAACAAGCTTGGCTTTAATTTCACAAGCATCTTCTATTTTCAGCCTCCTGAGTGCTGTGATTACAAATACAGGCCTATTTGCTTAGCTTTTCAGTAGACTTTTGCTAGCTACAACTTCTGAGAATATTTTTCCCATCCTTCCTCTCTATGAATGTGATCATTTAAAGCTACATAGTGTTTAAAATTTAGCTCTCAGAAAATTCTGTTCTTTGTATATACATTATATATTATACTATACATTTTACTACTGTTTTTGATAATATATAAGATACTGTTAAAATAAAATATAGTTTTAAATAGTTCTTAGTTTTAATTTTTACTACAGCAAATTTTGGTAGATATAAACCACATAAATGAAAGCACTTGAGAATCCTCAATAACATTTGAAAGTATGAAAATCTATTAAAAACAAAAAAAGCAAAAATGGACAAAGCAGAAAGAGTTCATATATATTAATTCTCATTTCAAAGTGACAGGTGTATATAAAGCTAAAAAAGCACATCATGATGTTAATATCATGAGGGGAAGATTAAATAAATATGTAAAATTCTCTGAATTGGATGATGTTTATAGAGTTCAGGAAAGATCCCACAGTGCTTCTTGTGTATGAGCTTCACAGGTCCCCAGCTCCTTGTAAGCATTTGAACAGCAGCTAAAATCTCACTGTTCATGATTGACATATGTCCCCCTAACTCGCTCTGATGATCTTTGCTTTATCATGTCTTCTCAAGCTACCTGATAACCCTGCTGCACTGCTTAATTTACATACACCATAGTTTGTTTTCAATGCCCTTCCCATTGGCCGGCAACATTGCAACTTCAGAGTCCGGCTGACTGCACCTCTGTATTTTATTTTGTATTTGTTTGCCCTCCTCTTGGCATTTCCCCTTGTTGACATAAAATGGCTTTCCAACTCTATGGATCTGCATGAATATTCACCTTAATTTCCTTTTTGAATGCTCTGGGACAGTGAGTCTCTTTGGGTGAAATGTCTTGTTTGTGACTATCATTAGTTATTTATTACCTAGAGGTTTATTATATTATTTTATTTTATTTTAATTAGGCAATGAAAAAGCAGCAACTTATATAAGAATCTTTAAGAAAAATTGAACATTGTGGCATTGTTTTTTATATACATGTCTTTCCAGCTTCAAGATTAACTTCCCATGCTCAGAGCTCATGGGTCTTTCAGTTTATTTAGAAAAGAACACATTGATCAGCTACCTGCTGTGAACTCAGGGAGCAGTTACATATAGCTTCTGTTTCATCAATCTTTGTTTCATTATGAGATAATATAAAACCAACAGTAAATATTTGGAGCTGGTGGTGTGGCTTAGTGGGAAAGTTATCACCTTAATATGTAACACACACACACACACACACACACACACACACACACACACACACACACACGCTTTTAGCCATTGGGCAAAAAACTTTTTCTGTGCTCAATCAGATTGCCTGCCCAGTGGTGGTGGTGGGGGAATGGGGGGGATGTGGAGATGAAAGAATGACCTGATCTGGTGGTAGGGGGAAGGGACCTTGATTAAGGATATACAGGGATAGAAAATGTGACTTCTTTATTCATAATAATAATAATAAAAAAGAAAAGTATAGGAGTAAGAATGAGAAGAGTGCTGTGAACTGTTGTCTTCTAGACATGACATGGCTGCTGCTCTAAACATCTCACAGCACCATGGGCTACCTGCAGGAGATCAGAATAAGCTCCAGAAATGGGGGAAGTACTCTCTAGACCCAGCACTTTCTGAGGCACTATTAGCAGTTGATAGCTGCTGAAGGAGAAACACATTCTTTCTGAGGTTATGGTTCCTGTTAGGTTCAATGATGATTCTCTGATCTATGCACATGTGGACAGCAGTAACTGGATATAATGTTTTATTAAAGGTCATGAAGACACATTGGATGAGCTAAAGAGAAATTAAAGAATTGGAGGGGGAGATATTGGAGTTGCGTATGATCCTATTTCATTATATGCCTGTATGGAATTCTAAAGAATAAGGAAAAATATAATTAAGAAAGACATTTGAGGAAAAATATTTTTATTCACTTTATAACAATTTCTACTAATACATTGTGTTTCCATTTCATTTTTCTAATGATCATTTGTCTTATAAAGGCATTAACCTATGATAGTTTGGAAGTTAAAACAAAGTCCTAGCTGGTCCTTCTGCACACACTTTTTGAGTGGCCCTGCTGTACAGTGTGTTTTGTTAAATATTAGTAAGTGGTCATTGGCCTAACTGACTTCTCTTCATTCAGCTTTCTGCTAGCTACCTATTCTGAAAATACTCTTCACTTCCCTTCGTGTGTCATCTTGAAGTCTCACACTTGGAGAAGACCATTTACTGTGTGGCTTTCTGTCATCAGAATGAAGTATTTTCCCCTTGTAAATTGCTGAAAATGAAAACTCACTCCAATGTTCTTATTGAATTTTTAGTCAGACAATCTGTTTGATTGAAAACTGATTGCAATGTTGAAGTTAATTATCAGCCTCTGTGATTTCCCTCAGTAATTACCCAGCAACTTCTTTCTTTAAAAAGTTTGCAGACAATTTATTTCAAATTGACATATATATATATATATATATATATATATATATATATATGGAATCTGGTGAGAAAATCAATTTCATTTAATTATACATTTTGGATAGTTTCAAATTCTTTTAAATACATGCCATTTCTGATTTATTAATATATTTAATTAGAATGTTTCTGCACCTACATCTAATTTCAGTTTGTAACACTTATTAGAAAAATGGAAAAAGTAATAAAGTAGCATTTATTTATACTTATTTTGAAATCTTTTTTTTTTTTTTTTTGCAAGAAACAGACAAATGGTAGATTGAGCAGTACACAGTTAGCAGGGGATGTAGATTACTCCCAATTGATCTGTGCACATTGAATTCCCAGTTAATTGCTGCCATTTCTTTCTTTATCTGACCTATGGATTTCTCACACTAATCATCTTCATAACTTCTGTTATTAGACAGGTTCTATTTTCCCAAGATGCTCTCCCTTTGTCATCTCATCTTCTGTGATGTCACCTCCTCATCAAGTTCTTACTCAACCATCCTTTCATATTGCCATCATCTTCAAAGCACTGTGCCTTCCTATGCCTTTCCAGTGCATCCTAGGAAATAACTATGCAGTTGATATATATCTATTTTAATACTGGGATTGTTTGATTTACATATATCTCCCTCACTAGCATATAATCTATAATTTACTTATTTAAGTTGTGTGTGTGTGTGTGTGTGTGTGTGTGTGTGTGTGTAGTTTTTGTGAGTAGTGTCTGCAAGCTATGCATAGCACCTGAATGTGTATATACAGAGGCCATAAGAAGTTGTCAATATCTTCTGTTGGTCTCTGCTTCATTGATTGATTGATTGGTTGATAGGACCTCTCACTGAAGCTGAAGTTCACAGTCTGGGCTAGCTGACTAACCAGCAAACTCCTTGGATATGTCTTTTCCCACAAGTCAGATGATTCCAAGCACAAGTTGTTAAGACTACCTTTCTTTTATTTTTTTAAAGATTTATTTATTTTATTATGAATACAACATTCTACCTCTATATATGCCTTTACACCAGAAGACAGCACCAGATCTCATCATAGATGGCTGTGAGCCACCATGTTGTTGCTGGGAATTGACCTCAGTATCTCTGGAAGAGCAGTCAGTTCTCTTAACCTCTAAGCCATCTCTCCAGCCCAAGACTGCATTTCTTTAAATGCTAAAAATTTGAAGTCAGGTTTTCATGCTTTTGCAGTAGATCACTTCTACCTAGTGATCACCCCAGGCCTATTATTTAGTTTTTATATTCTCAGCTTCTAGAGTAATTAAACACATATTAGGCTCATAATAAATGATTGCTAATACTACATGAAAGAATTTCCTGAGAGTTATGATTTTATGATTCTTCCTTCTCACAATGATGAAAGTAAGCTGATCTCAGGAGGGCCTCTGTCTTCCTATCCATTGGTTCATTAGTGTGATTGAAATTCTAACCCAGAAAACAAGACTGCTGACATTGTAGGAGTGTCTCCAAGGATGTTTCTCAAGAGAAATTGTGAATGGAAATTTGCAAGACAAAAATAAGTCCAATGGAAGAATAACAAGTAGTTTACTGAGGAAAAAATAAAAATTCAGCCTTCCTACTCTACTTTCTAGTGACAAAAACAGATCTCAGCTAAATTCTGATGTCCACTCAAGAGTTCTGGATGTACTTGCTATGCACCACAGTAACACTATATGCTGTACTACTGACAAAATAGCTTATTTTCTCTCTCTGCCTTCCTGAGTTTCATTAAGTGTCTCTGATCCATTTATAGCATATTTGTCTGCCCCAGTTGCTTGGTCAGGAGGAAACAAATGCAACTTAGAAACATATCAGGCTCTAAGACTTTCTTATATGGAAGATTCATAATGACAAATGGAAGACAGTCTGTAAGTGTTCAAAACCGAATCTTGTCTGGGGACTACTTCTACCTAACAGAGATATTGGCACACTACTAATCATGATTAGTTGTCTTTAAAATGACTAATTAGAATCAGGAGCAATACTTATTTGTCTATCTGTAGTTATGCCCAAGGATAATATATTAGTAACAGTTTTAGATACTTAACAATAATATAACCACATGTGTACAAACTGTAAAGCTTGGATTATTCTGTACTGTTATTGGATTGGTTTTATATGGTCAAATGATATTTTAGTTGATTCTAGAATTGTTTAAACAAATATGAAATAAGGAGTTAAAGTGGAAAGTCATTTTAAAGTCACACAAGAATTCTATTTTCAAACATGTTTTATAGTCTTGAAAAAATTTCACCATATAATCCTTTAGAAATGACCTTTTGAGCTAAGAGAAAACAAAACAGAGATAATATTATCTTTATAAATAACAGTAGTAATAACATTGGCAAATGGCAGTGTAACTTCAGGACAAAATCTGTCACATATATGACCATCCAAATTAAGCAGTTTTGTATTAAGACTGTATTATTATCACCAATATGTCAATTTATTTCCTGTCTCTGTAAAATGCCAAGATTTTTGTGCCTTGTATTTTGATAGACTATGAATATTTGGACGTGCATTTTTGAGACCCACTTTATTAAAATTCTAGTATTTACAACTCAATTCAAGGATTGAATTTGAAGCCCACTGGTGACCACAGAAATTGTTATGCCAAAGGCCATGCACGTAAACATCATCTGCCATTCCTTTAGATGTTATTTTGGCTTCTATAGACTAGAATGGAAGTCAGCCAAGTTTAGAGAAAATTCTTCAGGCATATAAGAATATCCAATCCTTTGCAATCATCTGCTAGAATTATTAGATGAATAAATTATAAAGAAAGGGTAGTATTTATAATATAAAATCTGAGCTCTAGTACCCAAAGATAAATAGGATGAAAAATTAGATATAATAAACACTAGATGAGATGAATCTCTTTGTCATTTGTTGAGCTTAGAGATATAAATATGAGTGTTTGTGGGGGATTCAGTTATTATGATGGTTGGGATCTGTTATAGGAGACAAAGAAACAAGTGAATGAGCCAAGTAAAATCATGCTTGAGGATAGTGGTTCCTTTATCTTATGACACGTTGGGAATGATGGCAGAAGGTACTAGGTTTGAATTTGGCCTTGATTAAAGAGTTCATTTTTCATCTTTTATTTTTATAGTGAAAGAAGTATTAAAGGAAAGATTTCTGAAAATGTATTCTTTGTTCCCCCGTTTCAGGAAATTTATTCTATTTCTATTTGATCAATAAGTTCTTTATGCTCACCACCCATCCTATATCTTGGTCTTATTTGACCCATAGAGCCCAGATCATAAGACTTCAGTGTTTCAAGATATATGATTGCACTGTGTAAAGATAGGCCACTATGATTAGTTTAACAAAAAGTTGAAAGGCCAATAGCTAGGCAAGATTTCCCAGCACAGAGGGAAGGGAAAGAGAAGGGCAGATTCACTAGGAGATGATGAGGAAGCATGACACAGGAGATATGGTAAGAAGCTATGAGTCACATGGCAGCATGTAAATTAATAAAAACCCATTAATTTAAGTTATAAAAACTAGTAAAAAACAAAAACAAAAACAAGTCTAAGTATCAGCTAAGTTTTTATAATTAATAAGAAATCTCCATGTAATTATTTGAGAACTGGCAGGTGGATGAACAAAATCTACCTATACTTCAATGTTTTCATTTTGTTTTGTTTTTATACCCTGTCTTTTTGACTGCTACATTTGTAGTGAAATATTTGTCATGTGTTAAACAAGGTGCAAGACAATTAAACATTGTTTTCTCTGCTTTTTTTCAGCAAACAGAACTAAAACAATTGAGTTCTAGATGTTCGTAGCTGCCAGCTAAATTACAGAGAAAAACTTACGTCATATAGGAAAATTTGCCAGATTTCTTAATTAATCCTAATCTGTAAATTAAGTTTTTTTTTAAATTTTTCAACAAGACACAACTCACAAAAGTAAGTTAAAAGTAGGGCAGTACTGTGTTGAATGAAAGACATCTTAAGAGCTGAAAGGATCCATGCAGTTACATGACAACCAGGAAATAGTTAGCTCCCCACCAAAAAGAGCTAAGCTTAAAAATTAGACAATTTCAAAGTCAGAAGAGCACTTCAAAATTATTTAATTTACTTTGCATCTGTTGTAACATCAGTCATATTATATATTAAATTAAGCAGCGCAAACATTTTATGAGTCCATTTCATACTAAAATATACTAGAAAATGTTGTAAGTTGAAAATCAAATCAAGAAAACTGGCTCCAACTCCTGTAGGAGAGATGGCCCAACCCACCACAGGCTAGGAAGAACTGACCCTGATGAAGTGATTGTAGGGGAGCTGGCTCTGCCCCTTTGCCTGAAGTATCAGCCTCAGTGACTGGGATTGAGCAAGCTCAGCTACCATCCAGGCCCATAGTGGGGTTTGGGTTGGTCCACCCTAACATCTATCTTATCTAGGACCTGCTGGAGCTCTTGAAGGGACTGGCCCTCTGGAACAATACTTGCAGGATCTCCATGACTTATGTTGGCTGTGGGAAAGGAGTTTCAGTGAGGCTCCAGTGATGATGTTGTACCAGAAACCAGAGGCCTTGAACCAGACCAATGACCATAGCAATGAACATTTGCTGGTAAAACTTGTTAGATGAAAGAGTACACTATGTGATAGGCCACTTCTACTCCCATCAGGACCAGTGAGAGTTGTTGGAAAGTGGGAAAGAAGAAGAAGCAAAAAGGTCTTTTTTTGTTCTTGGTTTTGCTTGTTTCCTTGGTTGTTTTGTTTTGATTCTTAAAAAAATTTTCTTTGGTGGGGGGTGCTGCAAGGGTGATGGGAGAAGATGAGGGGACTGGGAGGTGAGTGAATTGCGGGGGCATGATGTGAAAACCCCAAAGAATAAATAAAGAAATTAAATTAAAAAATTTAAAAACATGATTTAATTCATTTAGAAGCTTTTATAATGTCAGTTTTCTGAAAGATATTTAAGTAGCACAAACACTATAACTATGTTACTTCATTTTATAATAAAGTATACTAGAAATGTTGTAAGTTGAATATCAAATATATAATCTTATGATTATTCCTGCCCAGGAGATGACCAATTGAAAAATAATATTAACCCCACTAGAAAAAATGTTAAAAATATGCAACGGTAGCCTACTTTTTGAGAATATCTTAAACATGGTAAGATACTCCAGTTTTATCATTTGACATAAAAGAACATGCCAAATATCAAACAAGCTTCTATATTGCTGAAGCTTGCTTTCTTCTTGGTTTGGTCTCATCAGCACTGTAACCCAAGTCTGATCTGATACTCAGCAATGTATTCTTTGATTCCTTACCTGCTCTATCATACAAACCCATGTCTTAATGTCAAGGCCTAATGTTGTCTTACCTGAACTCCGAAATAGATTTCTGTCTCTAGATTGCCAGGCCTCTTCTTCTGCTTTTCCACATATTATCTGTTCTTTTCTTTGTTTTTTAACACAGACAAGATCTTGTCATTTATTTACTTAATACACTTTCTTGAATTGCATTAAGTAGATTACTAGTGGAAAGGACAGCCATACTCAAATTGTAAAAAGAAATTTGTATGGTAAAACATTGCTTACACAAATGGTGTGGCCGGAATACAGAGAAACAGTGAGGGATGGTACAGAATACTGGGCTATGAACATTAGTTCTGTCACAACTTAGGAAAGAAGGAGAAAGAATAAAGGCTTATTGGAAGTCAGACATAACAGTAGTGGCATATGGAAAGGAGGGCTACCTACATTACTATCAGACTGCAAATGCCTAACCTTCTTCCCATTCTTCTCTCAAATGTCCCCAGTTAACCACATACAATATAACTGCATGTGGCAGGGGCTCTTCGGTGAACTCTATTGGTGTTGGCCTCTAAATAAAACATACACACACACAAATAAAAAAAAATAAATAAATGAATAAATAAATAAATAAACTACCCCATTTGTTGGTAGTGAGTGGACACTTAGACCAGAAAGAAGATAGCTTCCTTTTTTAGTTTTAAGAACAAAGTAAATTGGAATCTCTTTAGTAGGCGTTTAAGCCCTTTAATGTCTCTGCTGCATACATTTTCAAGAGTAATTTATTCAGTTACCTTCCCATATGCTACAATTCATTGTGCCATTTTTGAGCCCACAAGTTTCCATATTTTCTTGTCTTTTTTTGAACTCAACAAGATTTCTTCTTTCTTCACATTAAAACACAAATGCTCCCTCCTCTTTATAGCCCTCGTCATGCATTAAGTTGCCAGCTCCCCAGATTGTTCCACCTTTAAGTCATACATCAAGACCTGCCTTGGGAACGTCTCTCTAGTATAAAAGAAGAAGATCTTATGAGTTGCGAGAATATGCTTTCCTTCCTTTGTGACCTCTATTTTAGATCTTTTTACCATTGAATAATAAGAAAAAAGCCAGAGTTAGAATTAAAGGAAAAGTATAACAGAACAGGATGTATAAGTATCTTTTTGAGGGATGAGGAAAAAGAATAGGGAGACTAGAAAACTATAATTTATAGCCAGTCTTGATTGTAAAAATCCCCATTCTTCTTTGGAAAATCAACATTGAGCAGGCTTGTCTGAGAATGACCAAGACATGCCCAGGACACTGAGATTTGGCAGTTTGCTTTACCTGCACTCAGGATGGAAGAATGGACTTTGTGTCTTATGGATGGATATAAATGTGGTCTGTTGGAGATTGCCAAGGACTCCTGAGCCTTCTAACCAATCTGGGCCTCTGTGCTGGTGACTTTCTGGTTAAGGATAAGTGTTCCTTTATGAGACAGGTTCATAAGAGACTCCCTGCTTACCAAATCTGCTGAATGCCTTGAGGCAAAGAATAAGTGAAGTTTTGGTTTTTGCTTAGAATAAATATTCATTGCTGGGTTCACATAAAATCTATCAGGGGATTACAAACTTAAATGACAGCTAAGCTTATACCTTCAGAGATTCGCTTTAGTATATAAAGTGTTTGCTTTAGGAATGGGTATGACAAAGAATGTTTAATGTAATAGGAATAGATATTTTATTTTAGCACCTGTGCCGACCATTCAAGAATCTCAGGGAACTGTCTGTATCTTTGATGGGCCAATAGGCAAATATAATTGGTTTGTGATAGAACATCCTGAACATCCCTGTTTTGTTTTTCTTATATGAATGTAGACAGAGAGAATTATCTTCAACATTCTTTTTCCCTGTTTTGTTCTTGCAGGATTTTAGTCTGTCTTCTCTCATCACCCTCAGCAGAATCAAACAAATGCCCTTCTGTTGAGCAATCTCTCCAGCCCTGAGAACTGGCTATAAATGTTTGTGCATTTGAGTTATGAGTCTTGTCTAAGATCACATTCTTAAAAGCAGCATCATTTCTACTCAGTGATCATTCTGCTACTGTTCATGCTGTACTATGCTGAATGTCTTAACCCCTGTAATTTACATTCTAAAGTTGTTGTCCTTAAAGTGACAGGATTAGGAAGTAATTAGGCTTATTTGAGGTCAAGAGAGTCGAACCTCCTTAAATTAAGGGATTAGAGTCCTTTTAAAAGAGGAAGAAACACTTGACTTTGTACTGTAGGTCCTGTGAGGACACAGGAAGTTGGCGGCCATCTGAAAGGAAGACAGAATAGGCCTCATGGGAATCTACCACACTTTGATCTTGGACTCCAAGAGTCTAGTTTGAGTTAATTATAGTCCTGTAAATTTTTTTAAGAAATATTTTATATCTAAACCTTTGTAGCAATTTTTATAGACTATTTGTTTCCCTCTATAGGTAAATGAAATATGTTTGTTTTTAAATTTTGTTCTTTTTTTTTTTTTTACTAAATTAATACAATATTTGTTAGGTATGTACCCTGAGTTGGAATAATAAACTATTATTGGGTTTTTTTTTGTATTTTTACCAAAATTTCCCTAACCAAAGTCTAAAACAGAAAAGAATTAGATACAACCTGGCTATAGATAGAGAAAGGAGCACTCACTTGTACATGTACCTTTTGATTTTAATATATTGGTACAGATTTGATACTCTCATTTACTTTCTCTTACTGTGATCCACTTTTTAATTATTTCAGGAATCAGTTTTCTCCTCCTGCCATGTATTTGGGGATCAAATTTAACACAGGTTTTTAAAGCAAACAATTTCTCCTGCTGATCCATCTCAACAGCCACTATGAACAACTACTGAAGGCCTAGTTCCTATCTCCTTGCTCATTTTCACACACCGTGGTTTCCTGGTTACTCTGTAGGGCATGTGTGTGCCATTGGTATGCTCCAATTTTTACCCTTATGTTATCTGACCAGATGTTGAGGCATCACATGAATTCTAATTAGTATATAACAAAAACCCAGAGTAAGATACTGGGGAAAAGCTGGAATATCAGAGGGAGAAAACAGACCACAGTCAATTTTCACCCAGACAACTTCTTAGGCTGAACAGGGTAAATGCTGTCTTCAAGAGTCCTCTGCCTGACCAGTCGCTACTACAGAATGCAGAATCTTTGCCTCCTCCTGCCTTAAATATCTTCCCTGCCCAGTAGCTTCACTTCTGGGTTCAACTCTGCTTTATAATCCTAGAGTTAGGAATAAAGTTGTGAGCTACTACTGTTTGGTTGTTAGGCCTTGAACTCACAGACATCTGTAAAGATCTCTGTCTCCGGTGTCATTGGATTAAAGGCATGGGTCACTACTTTGTCATTCTGATGAGATTAAAGATGTGGGCCACCATTTTCTGACTGTGGGTGATTCTGTTCTCTGATGTCCAGGCTGTTTTTATTAAGTATAAAATATATCACCACATGGGAGCCTGGTTCAAAATGACTAATTAGAAGTTTTTCATTTAAAATGCATATTTTGGAGCAGAAAAAAAAAAACCATTGTATTTCTTTACATGTCTGAAAAAAAAAAAAAACCAATTCAATAGCATTCATCCTCCAGTGGACAGTTTTGTTGTAGTACTGAGAATAGAGAGAGAATCACAGAGCTGGCAAGCAAAGAGAGGCACAAATGAGAGGCAATGAGGAGTGCTCCATGTTCCCAGTCTTGCTGAGGCTCTAATTCATTTATTTTTAGCCCTGAACTCCAGCAAACACCCTGGCTCTTGTACTAAATTCTTCATTTTGATTAAGATAGCTAGTTTTGCTTTCTTTTCTCTGCAATCAAAATGGCAAGTAGCTAATACAAAGGTCATGGAACCTATAACAACCTCCAGGAAATGAAATCTCTAGCAGCAACTATAAGAGGCTTTCCCCTGTCCTTAACATTGTCTGAGCAGAGTCTCCATATCATATTTTAAAAGAAATTAATTAAAATTTTCTTTCAAGTTACTGAAGGGTCTCTTGTGCCACAGATTCTTTTTATATCATTTAATAAAAACCTTAAGTCAAGGATTACTTGTAGAGGGTGATATTTTCTTGCTTAAATTAGGTTTTGTGTATATTGGATTTTGGCATTATTTTCAAGTAAGCCATTGTTATTTTTGTTTAATCATCTCTTGGCCAAATATTTCATATAACTTCAGGCCAAAACAACTTGTTGTGAAATTTCATAGCAATATCTTTGCTTGCTGGATCTAAGTAATTCTTTGGTTGCAATACTACCCAATAAAGAATAAATACTCATCCATTATCATGTATTAGGTACAAACTATGCAAGAAATGTAATGTGCTATGACATAAAGACATGCACTAATAAAAAATAGCTGTTAAAAAACCATATAATAAGTTTTGTAATAGCACTGGTAAGGACAATGTTTTGAGTGAGTATATTGACAAGATGGAAGAACATATTGGCATGATATTAAAACCAAATAAAATTGAATAGCTTACCTCTGACAGTGGTCTGACACCCATCAAATGGCTAGTGTGCTAAGAGGACTGGACAGTGAGCTGAGGGATCTGCCTGGCTTTGACTCTTCAGTTCTAGGGTTGCAAGGACTGTCAGCCACACTGGGGACTTTAATGTGAGTTCTGAGAAACATGTTCAAACTCCAGCCTGTGTGGTGAACATGCTTCTAAGTGAGTTATTTCTCCACTGTAGATAAGCCAGTGTCTGCATTTAAAATGGGTTGTAATTTTAATACACAAAATATTTGGTATTATAATGGTTTCTTAAAAACAGTTTCATGAGGACCCAGGGTCATGTTTTAGTTGGTAAAATGCCTGCTATGCAAACATGAAAAAAAACAAAAAGACAAAATTGAGTTCAGATCCCCAATACCCACATAAAAGATAAAAGGAAGACATTAATGCTCATTGGATAGCCACCTTATTTGAATTGATGAGATACAAGACAAGTGAGATACCATGTCTCAACAGATAAAATGTTGTGGGGCATATCTTCAATCCAATTAGAAACTAATCAGTTCATGCAGTTCATCCAAAGAATAAATCCTGATCTGGTGGTTGTTATTGCATCTTGATGGTTCATAACTAGGTAAGACTATTGGTTATTTTTCTGACTTCCCTAGAAGTGTAGTACAGAGTACTGTCTAGAGCTATGAAAATTAACCAGCAAGGATGAAGCTTCCAGATCAGTTCTAACTTGATTTCTTTATTTATTATGACTCAGGTAAGTATATTGTATCTTCAACAAAAAAAATCTTAGTAACAAGTTCTGGTGGAGAGTCAAGAGCAACTGCAATAGCTTGCATATATTAGGGTTCACTGAAACTGTATTACCCAGCAACTTACCTGGAAATGCATTTTTATTTCCTGATAGCCTATGACATCAGAGATAGGTATCATCAATCTCATATATAGCAATTAAGACCGAGTACTACTAACTGGGCTCAAACCCTTTTTGTATAGGTCATGGGATCTAGAACCGAATCTAATACTATTACTTTGGAAAACATAGTATTCCAGTGACCCTGACCTTCACTAAATACCCATCTTTTAACTCACAGATTAGAGTAGCTCTTTGTCCTCATCAGAGAAGATTCCTTTGTATTAGATGGAATTTAATACAGAAACACATCACTAGTAAAAGAGTAGCAAATAAGGGACAATGGTCATCTATATTGCATTCCTTCCCTTAAGATTCAGGAATCATCCTGGAAGAGAGACGGAAAGACTGGAAGAGCTAGAGGTTATAGGTGACTTCTGTGATAGTCTTCTCCAGAAATGGCCTGTTCTTGTACACATAGACTCACAGCAGCTGTACCTTAAAGAACTAAACCTGTGCAACATCAAGCCAGTCTAAAGGCCAACATAGGTAAAGGAGGGATTGCCAAAGTAAGGTAGTTCTCCTCACTGAAAAACTACAGGCCATTGATGACCACTGGAGGAGAATGTCTGTTTTCCTTGGGTGTTGTTCCTGATAGGCTTCTCATGTCACAGTGGCTAGCTCTACACAATTCTTATAAAGACAGTGCTGAATTAGTTCAGTAGATTTTAAAAAGAATACACAAAGTTGTGAGGAAAAAGTGGTACTGCTACATGAGGGGAACTGAAAGTTGGTGATATATTGTATATTTAATAAAAATAGTTTGGAATATCAGAAGTAGAGCCAACCACAGAACCAAGCCATGAAGGTCAGGGAGTGGTGACCTATCCCATCACTCAGAACACAGAGATACCTCTGGTTCTCTGTGAGTCCAAAGCCTAACAGAGGCAGGTGGTGGTAGCACACACTTTTAACCCTAAACTAGGAAGTTGAACCAGAAAATGAGATAGCTGATTGGAGAGAGAAGAGAGAGGAGTTTAGCCTCACCTGGCATTTCCCTTTTCAGCTGAGGATGGAGAGACTTGTGGTCCTAGGATTCAGGGAGACAGACCTGGGGAGTTGGCTAGGTGAGAAGTGGCTGTAGTTTGTTTCTATATCTCTCTGATATTCCAGACTATTTTTATTACATATAAAATATATCATCACAGGACTAGGAAGTAAATTTTATTCATAAAAACATATTATATTCATGCATAAAAATTTTAAACAATAAGTTCTAAAAGTAGTGTAGAGTTATCAAAGAAGACACCTGACATGAAACTCTCTGACCTCTCTACACATGTGCCCATATATGCAAGGCTCATCTACACACTCTTATTAACAGATACATACAGGTGCCCACACCCATGTGAACATATACATTCAGTACATACAGATTAATAATTTCATGAAATCTCAAAAATGTCAAACTAGTTAAAATTATAGAAATTATAAGATCATCTGGCCTAAATAAAAAGGTAGTTGGGTCCTCTAACCAGGAAAGGAGGGAAGGAGAATTGAGTGAGTAGGGAGAAAATAAAGGAGGAACTGAGAAGAGGGGGAAGTAGGGATAGTGAGAGAGAGGGAGGGAGGAAGGAGGGCCACATGGGGGAAAGAAAGAAGGGAAGGAAGGAGGGGAAACACTTGTAAAGATGTATTTCATTCTCCTCTTTTATTCTAGCTTTTTAAAAATACTTTAAACAAAGCTTCTTAGGGGTTGTTGGCCTCATTTACAGATCACCCTTCTTTTGATCCTCCAGTGGGTAATTGCTTCATCTCCCCAATTTAGTTTTAATGATTTAAGATATATACAAGACAAAGAGGGGGGCTGTCTCATGTGCATGAGAATGGAAATGCAGCATGCCAGATGTGTGTTAAATCAGTTTGCTTCTGGAAGAATTTATATGAAGTATGTTAATCTGCAGAAGGACTCCCCTGAAGCCATTTCATTGCATTTCCTTGAGAAATCTCCAGTAGAGAATGTCCGTGGCTCCTCTGGCTCAAAATGGACTGGGTTAAACTTGTTCTTTGACTTTTTATGTGTGTCTGGGTAAGGGAGTCTGTGGTCAGAGGAAAACTGGAAGGAGTCAGTTTTCTCTCTTTCCCATGTGGCTTCCAGGGATCAAACTCGGGTCATCAGTCTTGGCGGCCGCTCATTTCGCCACTGCACCATCTCACTGGACTACAGCCAGTTCTTTTGAGGATTTCCTTTCTTCAGTGGGAGAATAAGACCTTTGTTGGCCTTCAGTGTGGGCCATGAAGTGGGTGTCTGAGCTGATCACAAAGGAACCAAGAATATTGTTTTGAATGCTTTGGGGCTTGGTAGTACAGTGACTAAGAACTTTTGGGGTAAATTTTGCAAATCAGAAATAGAAAACACCCAGAGAGGGAAGAGAATGGGAAGTTGATCAAACACAGATGGACCTGTTTTAAAGTTTTCGCATGTGAGTGTAGCTACTCCAATATCCTTGATCAGAGAGTGGCCCTGCTGTGTCAGGGGAGATCATTTTCTTTCTTATGGCAGAGGGTACACAGGGAGCCTGGAAGGATGATGGACACACCTGCCCACCTTCCAAGTCAGCTGAATTAAGGAAAAGTGGAAATCTTTAAATATATTGAAAAATATTATATTAAGCAAAGTAACACAGGCTCAAAAAGACAAATGCCATGTCTTTTGTAACATTTTGAAGATTGTAGCTTCTCATTTTCATGTGTGTTTTATTATGTGGGTGTTAGTGTGCATAGGTACCATGAAAACAGAAACCAGAAAGAGGCCCATGCCAAGATAAGGAAAAATGAGGGTTTCAGGGAGAAGTGGGGAGAAAGAATCTATCTGAACCAAAAGTAGGAGGGACAATACTGGGTAGGAAGAAGGATTTAAGAGGGATTCAGAAAAAGTGGAGCTGGGAGGGGGGTTTAAGGGCCATGAGAAACTAGGAAATCCTTCTGCTTTTAAGGAAATTAAAAAACAAAAGCAAAAACACCCAAACAAAAAGAGATGGGGAAGGACTGTACTCTACAATGTATATTGTCCAATGTGCCACAAAGAAAGCCACAAACAAAGGGACACATAGTGAAATACCATAAATGTGCTCTTCTGTTATATTTGGCAATCTGATTGCTAAATCACTCATTTCCTCCATATTATATTAACTAATTGCCTTCCTTCTCAGTCCACTTCTCAGATCTTGGCCCTATCATACACATCATGGCCATACCTTCGTGTCTGCTTTCAATGTTTAACACTTTAATCAAATCCTCTTTGAAGTCCATAGCAACCACCATTCCCCCCGCCCCATTTCTTTTCCTCACTGCAGAGTTAACAATTGGTCCAGACTCCTACTCAATGTAAAGAAGACAGTGAATCTGGGGTTTTGAAACAGTACCACTTTCTCTTGTTTTCATGTTGCAGGCAGAAGCAGAAGCTCGGTCTTTTGAAACTAACCACCCTGCAGAAGGTGGGAGGTGCCCTCTCCTGCCTAAGGAGTCTTGCAAATCTGTTATTTTGGTATTTTCATGATGGTGGTATTGTTTGTTTGTTTGTGGGTTTTTCTCCATGATTCCACTTGTGTACAGAAATGGGTTTTTTATGTCTTTAAAAATATTAAATACCTTCTAAAAACATAAAGAAAATTAAAATAAATTGGATCAAAAATAAAAGACAAAAATAAAAGTAGACTTTAATGAAGAATGGAAGTGAGGAGCATAAGCAAAGGGGGCATGCAAGAGAAAGCCAAATAGTGATGAAATGATGGGAATGACAGCTAAGGCAGTAAAGTGCCTGTGACAAAGCTTGAGGAACCAAGACTGGGTCACAGTACCTATGTAAAATGCTGTGCAGTCAGCATGTGCTATTAATCCCTGCATGAAGTGGTTGGTGTGTAGGGCAATAGGTGTCAAACTTGCCTGAATTGGTGAGTTAAGACACAGGTTCAGTGAGAGACCTTGTCTTAATAAATTAGCTGGAGAAGAATTGAGGAAAATATCCAGTGTTTGCTTTGTCATTTACACACATGCACACACCAAATGGATGTCCATCTGCACTTACCCATGTGAATATACACACAACACACAAATAAACAGGAAAGAGAAAGAATAGGTAACTCTCCTACTGTAGCATAGGGCCACCAAAATTCACTTGCAAAATCTATAAGCAGCCTCTAGTTACAGATTGTCTGGCATGTACAGGGGAAGGTGTGAAGCTAGGATTTGCTAAATGACAGCATCTTTATGCTCTGTTCCCATTAACTGCATGTGTCACTGTAGTCAGGTTAGGGTGCCCCACCAGCTGTTTGACAAAATACTCATCTAGATGATTCTGGGGAAGCATTTGTTTAGATGTATTCAAAACTTACTGTCAATTGACTTTCAGTAAAACATTTTGCTTTATGTTAAATAAAGGAGCATTTTTTTTCTTTTAGTTACTCATAATGTGGGTGGCAAAGATAGAGACTGAACTTTCTCCAGAAGAAAAAAAAATGCAACTATTTAGAGGCTCGCTTGAGTCCAGCTTGCTTAATTGTGCTACATAGATAGGATTTTGGATTCAAGGCTGCACCTTTAACTCAGATTTGAAATTCCAGTTTGCCAGCCTGCTCTACAGGTTTCTAGTTTGCTAGGCCAACGCCCTATTACATCACCCCCATACACAAACTGGAGAAGCTCCAGTTACATATGTATGTATGTATGTATTCCTATACACAACCAAGATTTCACTTAGATTTATGATTCTGCTTCTTTCTTTACACTAAGTCCAAATTAATTCTCATTCATATCTGTCTACAAATACTGCCTGGTAATATTTTAGGAACATAAAAATCAACTGAATAAAACCTTCATGAATATAAACCCATTGATGGGAATAGATTTAAAATGTGTTTTTTGATAATGCACATCATAGTTTTAGAACAGATTCTCCTTAATTCATGACATGAAGATGGATATTTACTAACCAATATGATGAGAATTTATGATTAGAGTCAGGGATCTGAGAGGATTTCATTAAGCAGGACATAGGAATAACGCAAGGGAAACAGCTTGCCATCTACTGTTCTGTGACACATTGGTGTCCTGTGTCTAAATAACCACTAACTTAGGCCTGCAGAACAAGCTCTATCTTTTAAAAGTGGGCTTTACCTTGATGATTTTGTGAAGTCAGCTTCACTTATTATTTGTGTGACCTGTCACTTATATAAGTGAAGGGAAGTGGTATGATAGGTTGAAAGTATTCTTAGTAGTTCTGTGCATTGTAAGAGGTTCTAAGTTAGGCACGTACTCAACTTTTCCAGGCCTGTAGATCTCAGCCGCCAGCCTGTATGCTGCATGGGGGATGGGGATATTGGCCTGAAATATGGGTGCCAGGGAGCCAGCCTTTCTGTGTAAGCTAGAAAAGGGTTTCCCCTACAGATCTGGGGCCTTTTCTGGTCACTATCATGACACAATATAACAAGATCTTTGCAGTCTTGAAGGATAACCTGTTTTCTTTCTTTTGTGCTGTCAGAAAGGATCCAAGATAAGTAAAGAATAAACTTGTGATCATAAAGTAGTTACTGCTTCTGCCTGGGAAGAGAAGACCCAAAGCATGAAAGCATCAAAATTCCTTCCACATGACCAAGAGTGAAAAGAAAAAGGCTAAGAGATGAAACGTTCCAGCAATTTTCCTGCTGTTCACGTCAGAGCCAGAAGGCTGACTTACCTCACCCGGCTTCTCTTATTGGTAAGACAACACAAGATGGCTACCGCAACATGGGCCACGAGAAATCCGAAACCGACACCCAGCAGAGTCCAAATGTCTGGAATTTCAAACCCATGAAAACGATAACCATGACTCAAAAAATATTAAAGATCCCAAGCTCTTTTTTTTTTTTTAATGCGTAATGTTACCTACAATTATGTGTGTACATGAATCCCGAATTAGAAGTGTTAGACCTGATATGGCATCGATTTCCTGTCCATCCTTCTCTACACCTGGAAAACAAAACAACAAAAACAAAACATGTGAGAGTTGAAAACCACACAAAAACAAAAAAGGAGAACTTGAGCAGAACTGTAGTGGCACTGATGATGGTCAAAAAATCTGGAGATACCAGGAATATGAGAAAAATGGCTCAGAAACCAAAAGGTTAAGCCAAATTAAAACATTTCATTTTATTATTTTCTTATAATAAAATTTTATTGTAATCTATCTTCTTGTGTTTCTTGCATATTTTGAAAAATGGGACTTGGGTCTCACACATTTCACTTTTTGTTTGTAACTATTGACTCCTGTTTTCTCATGAGTATCCATTTTCATTTTATCTTACATCTATCTCATTTCTCTCAAATTTAAAAGCTCTCACACTGTGTGTTTGTGCATGAAAATGGGCACTAAAAGACAAATGTGGTTCAATTCACCGAGTTTTGAGATAGAGTCTCTCACTGGGCTGAAACTTGACAAATAAGCTCAGCTTGTGTGTGTGTGTGTGTGTGTGTGTGTGTGTGTGTGTGTGTGTGTCGGGGGGATTCAGGATCCACCTGTTTCTGCCTTCTTAGTGCCAGGATACTAAACATACCACCAAGCTCTATTTTTTTTTTTTAAAGATAGTTTCCAGGTATTGAACATGAGCCTCATGTTTGAAAGATAAACATGTTATTACCCAAATTCCTCTAGTCTTTGTGTTTTGGGTAGTGAAGAGATTGAGTTCTTTCAGATAATACAGCAATTCAAAGAACAGATTAGCATACATATAAACCAGAATTCAGATGTTCTTTCTCATCACAAATGGATGTTTCCTTAATTGCTTAGATTTATAATTAATTTAGATTAATATTATCATTTATACCTTAGCAAACAATATTCAGGTCCCACCAGGCTTCCTCCACCTACTTTATTTAGGAATATAAATGGTAAAAATGGTCACACAAAATAGATTTTCTTCAGAACATCACATTGTCCTTCTAAGAAACATATTTGTTTGCGACATGGTCTCTTTTTATGTTGCAGTGGCAGATCTATAACTCATTATTTAGACCTTGTAGGCCTTGATGTCACAGAGATGCACCTGCCTCTGCCTCTCAAGCATTTTTATTAAAGGCTGGTGCTATCATATCCAGGCAAACATCTTTATTTATGTTATTTTTTTCTGGTATAATGAGTTGAAAGTTAATATCCATGTTCTTATTTTGCAGAAACAATGAGACACAAACTAAAGTGATTTGGGCTGGATTTCTTTCAAGTTTACTGTATATGCTATGAAATAATTTTAAAATTAACTTTTGAATATGTGTTTAAATCTGCATGTCAGAAGCATTGCTTACTGTATTAGTTTGTTTTATGTCAGCTTGACACAAGCTAAGTCATTGAAGAAGAGAAAGCCTTGGTTGAAAAACTGCCTTCACAAGATCAGACTGTAGGGATTGATGAGAGAGCCCAGTCCATTGAGAGGGAGGTCATACCTGGGCTGGAGGTACGGGGTTCTATAGAAAGTAGCTAAGCAAGCAATGTGGAGCAGGCCAGTAAGCAGCACCCCTCCATAGCCTCTGTCTCTAGGTTCCTATCCTGACTTCTGTTGATGATGTGCCATGATGTGGGAGAGCAAGTAAAAAAGTCTTTCTTCCCTAGTGGCTTTGGTTATGCTATTTCATCACAGCAATAGTAACTCTTTAAACAGATGTGTTCTGTCAATTTGCCTTTTAAATTTGAAAATTCAGATATGTGAAAACAAGTCCTTCTTTAAAAATTGGATTAATTAAATCAAAAGCCCTATTTTTCACATTCCAGAAAGTCATTAGAGTTTCCTCATTTGTTAAATTAATATTCCTTTGAAACACCAATTCTAGATGTCATTTCATAAAAACTGAAAGCCAGATATTGAGGAAAATCTGGGATATTAGAGAGAGGAAACAGATCGCAGTCAATTCTTACTCAGTCAACTTCTCAGTGTAAAAGCTATCCTCAAGAGTCTTCAGCCTGACTCATCACTTCTATGTAATACCAACTACAATATCTGCCTATGTCTGCCTTAAATATTTTCTTCGCCCAGTTGTTTCATTTCTGGGTTCAAGTCTGCATCATAATCCTAGAGTTAGGATTAAAGGTGTGAGCTACTACTATTTGGTTGTTACACCCTGAACTAAAAAAAAAAAAAAAAAAAAAAAAAAAAAAAAAAAAAAAAAAAAAAAAAAAAAAAAAAAAAAAAAAAAAAAAAAAAAAAAAAAAAAAAAAAAAAAAAAAAAAAAAAAAAAAAAAAAAAAAAAAAAAAAAAAAAAAAAAAAAAAAACAAACAAACCAGAAAGATCTTTTTTTTTCCTGAGTTATGGGATTAAAGGCATTGGTCCTCACTTGGTTATTCCCATGCTGAGATTAAAGGCATGAGTTACCACTCTCTGACCCTCAATGATTGACTGTGGGTGATTCTATCGTCTGATATTCCAGACTGATTTTATTAAATATAAAATATATCACCACATTCCTTAAAAAGTAAAAATCAAACAATTTGATAATTTTGGAGTGTCTAAAATTCAGATGGAAATAGACATAATTGAATTTGGAGTATTCAGTTTCTATTCTTATAATACTTAAGATGGTGAGTCTTTCTTTAATGTTTCCTTCTTAGCCTCATTCAGCGATATGAGTACTACATGGCAATCTTGTGTGCTGGTGTGACTTACAGATACCTTTTTATTTCATCAATACTGTGTTCATTGTGTATTAATTGGGTTCCTTCAGATTCTGAAAGTGTCATAATTTTGGTGTCAGTACAAAATCTCTACTTTAAGCACATACTACATATTTGAATATGTCTATTGGTTAAAATTAGTGAAAATATCTGGGAATGCCACTTTAAAAATTACTGAGAAAAACAAAGCATATGGAGAGATATGACTGATATTCTCATCACCTGTCTGAATGTCTGTGTATTAGTTCATTATCTGTTTGGATCTGCTGTCCATTTACCTTTATATTCAGGTAATGATAGTTACATGGAAACTGGAGGAGTGAATGGGGAGGGGAAAAGAAGAAATATTTATAGGATTGCAGAAAGAATTCAGGGTATTTCATGTGTTTTCATCTCTGTTTCTCAAAGGAAATCTCCTCTATGGAAAAACCAGTGTTTGTGTTTGAAGTAATCAAGGCAATTTGATCTCTAGGCTTCTGTTACTTTTCCATGGCAGGGGGCAGGGTGGTCCTTGCTCTTGAACCAGATTCTGAGGACAGCTTCAATACTATGCGAGGATGGCGAGAGCCCATCCTTCCAGGAACAGCACTGTTTTCTACTGCTTCTCCTGGGGAACTTCAGTCAGGAAGTGAAAGAAGAAAATTACCTCTCTTCTAAATACAGCAGAGTGGACTCATTTCTTCTCAGCTTACCATACATCCCTATTAAAGATCATGAACATGTTTTAAAAAGGAAATACTAACATCTCTTTCATCATCCTTTCTTTGGAGTCTTTCTCATTACTGAGTCAGTATGATTAGAATAACAAATGAAAGATAAAACAGTGTCTAATACCCCAGTATAAAGACTGTTTGTGGGTTTAGCAGTATACAGTGTGATTTTGTACTTGTCAGAGGCAAAGGGTTGACGTTCCTGTGGGAAAAATGAAGCAGGGAAAGTGGATGGGGTGTGGGACTGGAACTAGCATGCTTTGGTTATATGGCTGAGCACCAAGAAGATCCACCCAGACAGGGACAGTCTATGCAGAGATAAAATCTGGGTGTATGGCCCAGTGGCTTGGCAGATCTGAGTTATTGCATAATTGCCTAAAGCTAGAGGCTTGTTCCCACAGGGAATAGGACAAAGATTCACCAGACATCTTAAGACTAAAATGTTCCTCACAGGAAACTACTTATGTCTAGGCAAGGGTGAAATGAAACATGGTTTTACTTCTTATGAATTGCCAATGTCTCTATGAAGACCATGAGCTATGCTAACCTAATAGATCATTCTAATTTAGAATGCTTGGATCTTGACATCTGTCTCTCCCTCCTTCTGTCCTTCCTTTGTGCATGTGTGAATATCTCCCTATTTTTTCATGCCAAGAAGAAAGAAAATTGGTCTAAAAACTTTGAATAGTTAATTATGTTATTTTAAAGTTTGGTCATGTTACATCCATTTACTTTGAATAAAGGTGCCCATTTGAAAAATACATATAGAAATAGGATTTATTTAGTTTTATACATCTGTTTAAACAGTTACTTTGCATATATATGAGTGTGTGTGTCCTACATTTTAATCTTCTTACAACTCTTAATGTTCAAACTATGACACACTTTAGGGAGTATTATAGGCACTTCCCCAAAATTAATTCCACCAATCCCCCTGACATTAAACTCTGCAGCTTTCCTTTAGTTTGGGTAGAGTGGGACCCATTTGATGTCTAGCAATGCCATGTCCTCCTTTAGTGATACAGGCAGCAGCATACAAATTCCTAGCCAGCATATATGGATTTATAGACAGACATGAACATACTTGCTTAGTCATAAGGGGTTACGTTTTGATGACTATTTATTCTTAAAGACTTTCTTCCTCAGCTCTGATGAGAAACAGTACCCATGTGTGAAGCCCCATTGCAAGTTCAGGGAGTCCCATTGGTTAACAGGAAAGGCCATCCAACATTGGGATTGACTAATGGGAGGCAGTCTCTGAAATCGCTGAGAGATGGAGAAATGCTGATTAACACTTCAGTCTCCTCTCAGTTTAAGGTTCAATTCTCCACAATTAGGCTTTTGGTTTTGAGTCAATAGATTTCAGTTTTGACCACTGCTATTTAAGATATATTTTTTAATGATTATTTATGTGTGTCTGTGTGAGTATCTGACACATATGTTCTGAACCCACAGAGGCCAGAAGAGCACAGTGAGTTCTCTGGAGCTGAAGTTATGACCATTGGGATTCCAGCTCTGTCCTCTAGGAAAGAGCCGGAGCAGGGTGCATTTTCAATATATTGGTAATTAGACTGATAATTTAGCGTTGTAAAAAAAAACAGGTTTGTGTGCTTTTACTAAGTGTTTTTATATTAACAGGTTAGAACTATTAAGTGCACACATATCACTTTTGCTAAGAGGATCTAGGATCACTCCATATTTATAGTCCACACTTAGCATATTACTAACTAGGACACATTTCTCCATTTCATCCTTCATAAAATGAAAGCATGAAGAAGCTGAGTTTTACATCCCTAAGGAAAGCATGCAGAAATTTTTCCACTATGGCTTCTCGGACTATCCTACACTGGCCACACATGCTTTCTTCTCATGGTCTTTTTCAAGTTGAAATATAAAATACAGTTGATATTCTACATTTTATTTTTTAGAAATCATGATTAGAAGATATTTTTGATTTGGATGGTCTGAACACGCCTATTTGTCATATTAAACTTTACCTGGAACATCTGGAAATACAGAAATATAAGGCAATTATGAGGCTGGTAATTATGGTGATATGTTATATATTTAATAAAACCAGTCTGGAATATCAGAAAAGAAATCTACTCACAGTCAATCCAGGAATATCAGAGAGTGGTAACTCACACCTTTAATCCCAGCATGGGGAAAGATCAGGAGTGGTGACCTATGCCTTTAATCCTAACAGATCTGAGTTTGAGGCCAACTTGGTATACAGAAGGAGTTCCAGGCTGAAGGCAGGCAGTGGCGGTGCCTAGCCTTTAATCTCATAACTCTAGAAACAAAGATCTTTCTAACTACCAAACAATAGTAGCCCATGCCTTTAATCTTAACCTGGATGTGATACAACTGGGGGAAGAAGGTATTTTTTTTAAAGTAAAATATATAATTTATTGTGAAAAAATTCTACACTCAGTGCAGATTAAGTTATCAAAATTAAAATGCTTGCTTTCACTCTGCCACTTCCATTAGTTGGTGGTTTCATTTAGCCTGTCTTTGCATATGTATACATATAAGGAAATTTTTACTATAGTAGTTTCCAGACTAATCCTCAAATGCCTCTTCTAGCTGCCTATTACTGCTTTCCCTCTCACAATCCCTTCTTGTCACTATCCCTGGTTGACCCTCTAATCCCAGTATCTCCCATCCATTCATTACTCTCTTTTCTATACAGACTTTTCAAAAGACATGAATTTTTTCTAGTCTTTTATTCTACATCTACTCTTAGTAGTGATTTTACTACTAAGATTGTAGCTTTGTTAACATTGACTTAACAGCTAATATCTACATATATGCAAATACACACTACATTTTCCTTTTTGGACCTTGGATAGCAAAGAAGGTATTTAAAGCAGGTATAGGAAGACAGATTAGGCATTTAGAAGCAATGAGAGCCAGGCTGAGGAAGCTGGAATACAGCTGGGTGAGATTTGACTGTGGTATTTCCTCTCTTTGATATTTCAGCCTTTCTCTGATACCTGGCTCTGAGTTTCTTTTAATATAACCAGAGTTTGTGCAACAGGGAAGATGAGGGCATGGAGGATGCCTGGACACCATGTGAAAGTTCATATTTTTCTATTTCTGTGCCCTAACACACCAGGCTCATTTTGAAAAGCTGCAATGAGAACATACAAAATTTTCAGGAGAACTACACATAGAAAAGACATATGAAAGTATACTGTTGCATACTTCACCAGCTGTTGCATATATAGCCTTTTGCTTTCTCATATTCATTCTAGTCATGACACTTCTCCACTAAACTTTAATTCCTTGTCCTAATTTTAAGTCTGCCAGGTGTTGACTCCAATTCTTTTGGGGATGTTTAATGAAGATGGAAGAACCAAAGCTATTGGCACATCTGATCTTAGATCTCATAAAATGTCCCTAAACTGTGTACTATAGTAACAGTCTTTAAGATTTTTGATGCAGGAACACAGGCAAGGAAGAGAGTCAGTATTGCATGTATTGTTACTCACTATACAACAATTTCTCTTAAAGAGAAAATGGAGAAATAAGGATTTTGCTTAAAGTAAGTGTTTTCTGGTGATGAGTTGGGACTGTATCAAGAAAATGGGCATAAAAAAATAGAGCTCATTGCTTAGCAAGGCACGTTTGCATTGTGGATGAATTTACTGTAATAGAAAAAGAGAAAGCAGGAGGAGCCTCTGAATAATCTCAGAGCCACAGAATGCTGCAACTCCACAGTGAATTCCAGTGATTAATTTGCTTGCACTAATTTCTCTCATGACTAATTAGCTCTAGCATGTTTTCTAAAATTTATAAGTATTAGGCAGAGCCCACCTGAAAGAAAAAGATAAACATCCAGCTTCACTCATGTGTAAGGGTCTGTTTTCTTATACAAAGAGGAGAAAGGGAGAAATAAAATATAATTAGATTCTTTCAGCTATAGTCAACACCCTAATCTTTCTTAAATTGTAGTAGGTATCCTGCTATTAGCAGGTTCTAACTAAGGTGTCACTGGAATAACTCATTTCTGGGTGTGTTTGGCAACACCCATTCATTACTTTCTCACACCTGGAACACAAACTAATCTTGTTCTTCTTGTCATTTATGTATACACCCCAGCTATTTGTCACACTGCCAGGACAAATAAGGAGGAGCTATACACTTAGTAATCTTGTGTTCATGACTAATATGGTAGGACTCAGCAGGTTAGTTCTGGTTATTTAAATGAATTGAATTGTTATCTCAAGCAAAAAATCTTTAGCTTACTTATATTTGTTCTAATAAATATGAAGAAAGCAAAAGGTGCTCAGGGACATACAGTTGTTATCTGAATATTCAAATTTAGAAAATAGTGTGTATGACAATGAGGTATCATCCAATACTTGCCAAATATCCAGGAAAATTTAGAACACATTTATTTGTGTGATTTCTACTAAGTATGAACCTTTAGCTTCATGTCACATCCCATTAGGAAAAAAAAATTAAATAGGAGTTTTTTTGTTTTAAAATATTGGGGTTGGAAAGACAGTATGGGCTGGTAAAGTGCTTGCTGCATAAGCTTGAAGACTGGAATTCGATTCACAGCACCCCTGTAAAACGACAGATATGGTGGTGCCTGCTTATAATCCCAGCACTGTGAAGGCAGAGAAGAGTGAATTCCTGGGGCTAGTGAGAGACCTTGTTGTAGTCAGAAGTTTCTGGCCCAGCCTAGCCCTGAGGTCCAGACCTACAGTCCCAAGCCACTTGGTTCCAAATAATCACACAAAGATTTATATTAATTACAGGGTGTTTGACCTCTGGCTCAGTCAGGCTCATTACCTGCTAGCTCTTACAACTTAACCCATTTTTATTAATCTATTAGTCGTAGCTTTACCTGTGTTATATTACATCTTGTTTCTGAGTAGCAGTCTGCAGCATACTCCTAATTCTGCCCTTTTCCATCTGTATCTCTGGTCTTAAGATTTTCCACTTGTTTCTAAGCTGACTTGTCAGAAACCAAAACAGTTTCTTTATTAACCAATGGTAATAAAACATATTCACAGCATGTAGAAAGGCATTCCACATAACCTTGTCTCACAAAGCAAGGCTCCTGTGAAACACCTGAGGTTGACCACTGGTTTACACATATATATGTACTTGTACTTGCACACTGTATAGACACATAAACATGCACACATATCTACCTTACCACAGTCACATATACATACACATATGAAAGGTTTGAAAGTTGAAAAAAGTTTTCCTTCTTTTCATTGCAATCATCATGTCTAATGATTAAATCACTTTTGTCCATTGCAATTTTGCCTTGGGTCTGCATAAGGCCCCTGTCACTTTGGTGTGGGAACAGGTCTCAACTGGCTTTCTGGTCTCTAGACTAATGTCACATTGTATAATTTATCTGGCTCTAAACCTGCAATGTTTTGAGTGCTTGTAGATTCCTGCCAGGCAAATTGGCTCTATGCAAAAAGTCTTTCCTGAAATAGGCTGTATAGTTTGATCTCAGTTTTATTTGGGCTCATAGCCCCCTTACACTTGTTCAACGTCCATTCATTGAGGGATATTCTTTCATACTCTAAGATATTTCAGTGGCTAGAAAATGGTCTCATTTCTTTATCTAGTAAGCATGTGGCTAGAATTTACCCCCTTAACACCAGAGACCAATTATTATTGAACTCCAAAGACTTCTCTTTTGTGTTCTATCTTGACTTAGGCATTCTAAATTTGACACCAGCATTTGATCACACAGAACTCTAGTGGTCAGTTTCCTGTTAACTTATTTCAAACTAAATTTATTGAAGGAAAGGCTTATGTATTTATTCACTCTAATAATATCTAACTAGCACCATTCTGTGTGTAAATACTTGCTGAAGATATTCATTACCGTCACCATAATAGCCGTTAATATCTGCTATTAGAGTCATCAAAACATGTCTCTTTTTTGCATACATCATCTCCATTAACCTACAAAACTTCCACTTACAGCATTAGCATGCCTTAGAGTCATCTGGGACACTGGCCCAAGCACTCAGTGGTGATTCCAGCTCTCAGAGTGTCAGAGCCAGTAGTAAAAAAGTGGTACCTAAAAGTTTCTTAGGTGATATTGACTCTCCTGTTCTGAAGGCCCCCATTTGGGAAAACCTTTTCTAAAAACAACCTTTGTAGTAAAAACTACCCATTCCTAATTTAGAGAAGAAATCAAAACTGAGAATATTTTCTTTTAATGTAGTGAGTTCAGGTTCTTTACTTGAAATTTTGTCCATATAGCATGTTAAATATTAGTGAAAAATTAAGTTCTGCCTCCTCATTAAACATTGTTTATATGTTATTAGATTCCATCCTTTGGGGATGATAATTCAAAGATGCAACTGTGTGCTCCTGTGTAGCTTTTACTGCAACTTGAATGTGAATACTGAGTCAGGCTATACAGCAATGCATATGTAGGCAGAAAGCAAGTTTGTAAGTCATTTCAAATTATTACAGCAAACAAAGAACCTTAATTACTTTTGTGAAGAGAGAAGAGAAAATTGTTCTTCTGTTTCCTATGTTCAAATAGTTTTGTGGTGAACTGGTATTTTTGGAATAATATTATAAAATATTTTTAAAGTTAAAAATAATTCTGAAGTTGATGTTTTACACTTTGTGTTTCTCCTGCTTTCTGTTTGCTGTTATGAAGTAGTAAATCCCTGGAGCTTTATAGGAAACAAAACAAAACAAAAAGAAAAATGAAAGAAAGAAGAAATAGCAATATAACTAAATAATTCACAAACTGGACAATTGAAAGTAGACTATTGTCAGTAGAAACTAGACTCTTATAAGACCGAATCAGGTGAAGATATACAGCTTTACTCTGGAATATTAATTCTAAAACAAAGTAATTTTGAGGTATTATTTTTTTGAATTTTTCTTCTCTCCATAAAGTAAAAAAAGAATTTTTATTTAAAACACATATTTTGAACGCTTACTTCCAGCAAGACCTTTTATTCATACTTTCTGTTCTACACACTGAAATATACATGAACACTCAAATACAATATGGGAAGGTTGAAATGAAAGAATGAGCCATAAGCTGCTGGGTTCTGGGAGGAATTTCACTAGCTGTATTACAAAGCTTGGCCTAAGAACTGTGGGAGTCTCAGGCTCACTCTGACCTTTTGGTAAAGAAAGGAAGGTATTACTTGTAAAATATGAACAAAACTTGACCTCTTCCCATGGCTGTATACCAAACTGAGAAAGAATTCCAAGCTCAACACTCTGCTTTTTTTGAGAAATAACAGAACACTTTCTGTTTTTACACCTTGCTATATGTTACAGGCAAACCAGCCAGTGGATTATATTCTTCTGGCCTCCATAGGATAATGATGATGCCCTGCACTGCATATAATTATCTTATTCTTGTCTCATATGTCTGCTATGACAGATGTACTGTTCACACGTCTTGGGATATTTTCACTTCCATATAATTGTCATTGACTCAAATTCCAATCTCTGAGAAAGGCTTTATTCAAGGATCACAGATGCAATACCTTTCCTGGACTTTCTCCTAATTTATAGTAATCTCCTTAGCCCCATTATGTTTCTTTCTTAATTTTCATATACTATATGAACATATGACTTTATTGTATATACATATGCATGACATAAGTAGATAGAATACAAATATTTACACATTATATACATGCACATGTATTTAATTTATACTGAAGTGTATGAGCAGAACTTTTAAAACCTGACTGGGGTGGATGACTTTCCAAAGACAATAAAAATTGTGAAAGTATTTCAAGCAGAATATACTCAAGAGTGGTTTCATGACACCTGTAGTACTGATAAAGTCTTAAACATGTATTAAATCAGGCATCTTGGCCACCCAATGTCTCAGGAAGGTTTGCATAGCATTCTCTTCCTGTGTGTGCTGCTTCAGAAAGAAGCCAGTGTTTGCTGTTGGAACCTCATACAGTGTCATACACAAGGGAAGGCAGACCGTATGACCATTAATAAATGTCAAAGTCTGAAGTAAACTGACAGCAGCCTGAGTGTAAAGGATGCAGTGCGCTGTGAAAGTAGTTCTAATGCATAGGCAAAGGCAGATTAATTTGTATAAGGAGCAGAGGACCTTGTAGGTGAGAAGTGACAGCACAGTAAATAACCCACGGTTCTAAGTTACCAACATTCTATGTCCAACAATATATTCATTTTTCCTCCCCAAATCACAATTCTGATGGCTTTCTTCTAAGTCTCATTAAACAAGTGTCAACATAAGTTTGTCTAAATATAAAATCAACCAAAACCTTCCATTTTGTTGTTTATACAGATCTTTTCTGGTCTAGATCATTTTCTGAGGAATTCCCTTAAATAATAAACAGTCTCAAATTTTTAGTAACTCCCAGGTGATGTATATGGTTCATACACACACACAGATATAGATAAATATGCCTCTAAATAAATGAAAATTGAAAGTTAACTACTTTGTTTCAAAAGACTAAGACTCTATGTTACACAAATCCAAATAACCTATTCCATAGACTAATCTCTCTTGGAGATGTGTAAAAATTCCATATTAAATATGTTGGCTTTTAACATGCAGGCTTTATGCACTTGTCGATGCAACAATATTCAGAGAGAAAATATTTGGAAAAAATCTACCTAGTCTTACATAAATGTTTTTGTTATTATTCCATAAACAATATAGTATGATAATAATTTACATAGTATTTGTATTGTCCAAATATTTTTAGTGATATAGAGATATGTTAAAATGCACAGTCAGGATGCATAATATATGTAAGTACAAAGCCATTTTGTATAAAAAGTTTGGACACATATAGAGCTTGCAATACATATCAGGGTCCTAGAAAAAAACTTCTGTGGATATTGAAGGCTGACTGCACAGTGAAAAATCTCAATTAAGGATAAGTAAAGAAACATAAACATCACAATTCTATTGAAGGATGTACAAAATATGGTCGAATATATATTGTGTGTACCTGTGTAGACACACACATCTGTAGTCAGAAGCTTCTGGCCTGTCCAACCCGAGGTTCAGACCTGCAATCTTGCAGCTGCTTAGCCTCAAATAATGGCACAGATGCTTATATTAATTACAAACTATTTGGCCTATGGCTCAGGCTTATTATCAGCTAGTTCTTGCATTTTTAACTCAACCCTGTGGTGGGAATGTTCTCTGTATGCTGTAAATAAAGAACTGTTTTGGCCTATGTAGAGCACCGTAGAAGTGGGTGGAGAATCAGAGCACAAGCAGGTAGGAAGAAGGGTGGAGTTTGCCAGTCTCCATCGGACCCCCAAGAGGAACAGACATGTAAGAGGTACCGGCCAGCCACGGGCTGAGCCACGTGGTGGGCAGATTAATAGAAATGGGTTGAATTAAGATGAAAGAACTAGCTAGTAATGTGCTTAAAATATGGGCCAAACAGTTTAAAGGATATAAGCGTGTGATTCATTTCTTTGGGGGACAAAAGCCACGGCGCACAGACCAGGTTCCAACCCTTGCCCCGCATGCCAGGTCACAAACCTCCCGGCCCAAATGTGCCCTGGAAAAACTTACTACAACACAACCCACTTACACTAATCTATGGTTTTCCATGTGGCTTGTGGCTTATCTGTACTTTTACATTTTGCTCTCTTGGGAGCAGTTTGCTGCATCTCTGCCTGACTCTGTCCTTCTTCCTTTAATCTATGATTGGATTTCCCACCTGTCTTTGACCTTAGACCAAAATAATTCCTGTATTATCCAATGATAATTCATAGCAGACAAAGATGGAGTCAATTTCAACACAGTAAAATTACATGCAATAAAGCAATTATCAGGCAAGAATTACAGTTATAATATCTAATCTATTTGTATTTAGCAATTTAAATATTCTATCATCTACCTTACCCTTGTGAGTCCAAAGTTTTATATACAATTTACCTTTTATTATAACTAAGAAAAACTATAACTATCTGATTTTCAATTCCATCAAAGATCACAGAAGGATATAATATTACCTGATTAAATAAGAAGTGCATTGCAAGCAATTTCCAAATTCTAGAAATGACAGAGACATCTGGCTACCTTTGTAATGTTGAAGTATCCATCTTCCTTCTGCCTAGAGGCCTAGAGTCTCTGACAAATCATTCAGTGAAGCAGGAAGTTTGAAGGACTGCTCTGCTCATCTTGGAATAGTTTGTCAGTCCCTTCTCCCTGTGCCTTTTCAGAATGTTTACAGTGTCTGTGAAACAGCAACCTGGAGGACAATCTCAGCTTGTTCTGGCAAAGTTCCAGAGGTCACTTTCATATGGATCCTGCATTCTATAGAGCATGTTTTCAAGTAGTCAGGGCAAGAACAATATCTTGCCCAGTAATCAACCTTTGCCTCAAAGAAAGTAAACTACATATGGCGTTTCTTTGATGCCCATTACCCTCTTAAAGTAGATTCATGCTGCCAGGAGCAGATATGTCTCACTGTCCAGAAAAGTAAAAGTTCTTAAAATATTTTAAATTACATAGGTCTTTGAATATTATCTATCTAATTAAAATATATTTTGTCTATCTAAAGAACCTAACATAATATCTCAAACAGAAGTAAAAAATATACATAGAGTATAACAAAATTGACTTTAAAGTTGTATCAATAAACCAAAATACAAACCAATGTAAATTGCTTTGATATTAACAACTTTTTTAATAAAGTAGATTCAATAATTTATCTTTTTTATTTTTATTTCTATAACATATCCTCTTTTTTTCCCTTTTTTAGGATGGGTGAAAAAACTGTTTTTCCTAAAATAAAGGGAGGAAATAGAAATAATTCCATGGATTGTCTCTTTATTACCCAAGACCATTGGTTACTGGTGTTTGCCTTAAATTAAAATGCTTAATGATACATGAATAATGTTATTTTAAAGCAGCTTTTAGAGTAAAATATAAAAACATTTGTGATGAAAATACAAAATAGTCTTCCAAATGTTATGCAAACATTATAGTCTTCTTTTTTGGTTTTTTTTTTTTTTTTTTTTTTTTTTTTTTTTTTTTTTTTTTTTTTTTTTTTTTTTTTTTGGTTTTGGTTTTGTTCTTAAAGATACATCAGCATAAGAACTTGGGCTACTTTAGAGATTTTAGGTGTAAGTCTCAATATGTTTCTGGATTTTTCTAAAAAATAGTAAAATACTAATTTTTGATACAATAAGATCACAAGGGCTGGAGAGATGGCTCAGTAGTTAAGAGCACTGACTGTTCTTCCAGAGGATCTGAGTTTGATTCCCAGCATCCACATGACAGCTAACAACTGCCTGTAATTCCAAGATCTGACACCCTTACACAGTTATACATGCAGACAAAACACCAATTCACATAAAATAATAAATAAATGAACATTTTAAAACAGAACACAGGAGTCTTTAAAACAATTGCATGAACTATTTTTCCCCTTACTTGGGTGTGAGGAAGGCAAACATAATTACTAGGCCTTTGAGTACCTCGGTTTCCTCATCTGTGAAATATACAGCAGCAATGTCACTGTCATGTTCCAAGTACCCACTCATTAAATAACTGTAGGTGCTTCGAATGACACTGCTACATTGTCAGCTTCCTATTCTGATCAACTATTTATATATAAAGATTTAACAAGCTCCTAACTTATTCACTGTATAGTGCTCATTATTGGACTTTTCATGCCTAAAGTGACTGACATTTTGATTTTTTTTTTAAAAGAGATGTTTCAGATGAGTGGTAGAGTAAATGTTAACTGACTGAAATAGACAATGAAGAACTTCATGTCCTAAAATAACCGTGATGACTGAATATTAAAGGGCAAGAGAAGCATAGGCTAGTGACTTGGTTGTGGCAGGTCAGTAAACAGGCAGCTTTACGCTTTGCCAATTAAAATATTCATAAGATAACAAACCATTTGCCTTTCAGAGTAAATCATGAGCTTCACTGATTCTTAATTTCTTTCTTTTTAAAAAGACACGGATTGTTTTCAGGGGCTTCATCCTGGAGACTCGCATGCAGTAATCAGAATGTTATGAGAGGCACACCACCAAGAATACCACAGAATGATTTTTCACTATGGCCAACATAATAATAAAAAATAAATTATACAAAATTAGAGTGGGTGTCAAGTATCTTGTTGGTAAAGTGTAATAAGAATGCATGATGAATCTGTCCTCATATGAGCTTCTAGTCATATTCCCTGTCCCCATCTCCCCTCATATGTATGTAAGAAAATTCAGGATCTGTAATGAGAAAGAAATGGGGAGAAATGATTCAACTCGTGGTACAGTAGCTGCTTCTTCTTATCTTTAGCACAGAGCACATGACAAACTATATGCCTTAGATATTCACCATTAGAAAATGAAATATAAATTGGGGACAATCTCAGTGACCCTTTCTGCCTGTGAATGCAACTCACTGTGTCCTCACTTTTCTCAGTTATTCATGGCAGCCACTTGTCCAGTCAAGTTCTGTTGGGGTTGATAAGGAAATCAACAATATATCTAAATATCCTTGTTAACTGGCTATGTATATATTAGGCAGTATTATTATAATTCTTAAAACTGTTCTGAATTTCTGTTAAAATAATAGTGACATACTCTACTCACCTATCAAAATACAACAATCACTAATAGTGTATTTGAGAAGAGCAGAGTAGCTTCCAAAAAAATAAGAAATGTATCTTCTATCTTCTATCCAAACCTAAAATCTATGTGATTTATTTTTGTTTTTATTTTTTGAAACGGATCTTATGTATTAGGTCTTTATGTATCTGAAGATGATCTTGAACTTTGGATATTTCTGTTTCTACATCCTAAATGCTGGGATTAAACTGTGTTACTATTTCAGGATATAACCTAGAATGTTATGCGCGCTAGGCTGGCTAGCCTTTTATTAGTCACCAATATGCCCTGTCTTGTAGACATGTTTGAAACCTTTTAAGCTCATTCTATTTAGTTTTAGAAATAGCCTATAGAGCAGATAAAGTAAATATTGATATTACATTACAAGCATGAAAGTCTTGGTGTTTATGAAGATCTGATAGACAACAAAGAAAACACTAATATAATACAATCTCTTGGTAAAAATTTAAAAGCCATGTAGATTTTAAATGACCTAGAACTTGTGCATTTTGGATTAGGATTTACAATTCCTTCTTATCCTTTTCCTCCTTTTCTTCTTTCTCTTCCTTCTTTCGCTCACCCCTACTCCTCTTGTCATTGGGGATGGAACTGAGGGCCCCAAGCATGCTAAATAAATATATTATGATAGAACCATACATCTAATACGTTAAATATCCTTTTCGTAATTTCTTAATTCTTTAGATGTAGCCCCTGACCTAATCAAACTATACTTTACTGGTAGTCTCTATAGTTACTTCTTGGTACTAAGTAGGCATTCTCTTGATATAGCCTTAAAGATACAGGTATGAAGACCACTGATGTGGGCAACTCAGGTGGAAAGTGTTCCCACTGAAGGATACTCTGAACTCTGCATTCTTAAAAAAATAGAAATAGCTAAATAGAGGTTAATTATGAAAGAACATATATTATGAAGGCATGGTAGAAAAGAATAAAAAATGTCTTCATTCAGTTTAATAAATTTAAAAATTCAGTAAATTCGAAGGACAGACAAGTTGTTAAAGTAAAATATGTCATCTTTTCAGAGAAAGAATTAGATTAGGTGACTGGCAGCCTTGGGCTTGGTCTTTGATCACCTATTATGGCATATGAATCATAAAAAAAAAAAAGGCAATGACAAAGGGATTGTGCATTGATGGCTCTTCCCCAACATGTGGGAAGCAGAGCCAGAAGGACTGAAGCAAGTTCAAAGCCAACCTTATCTATATTATAATGTTGAGGTTGATTCAGGCTATGGAGTAGAAATTCATCTCAAAACAACAAAATCATGGAAAAGAGGAGTGTGAGGAGGAAAAAAAAGAGGGGAGCCAAGAAAAAAGGAGAAGGAAGCTGAAGGAGTAGAGGTAGTATTGTCTACTATAATAGACTGAGAAATTTGGTGGTAGAAATAAACAAGGATCCAAAATATTACTAAGAATTAACAAATCCTTGAAAGAAAGCAAAGAAAACCAAAAAAGGAAAATCAACAAATGAAAGAAACATTCCAAGAACTAAAACTTGAAATAGAAGCAATTAAAAAGGCACAGAATGAGGCAAAGGAGGAAATAGAAAATCTAAAGAAATGAACTGGAACTACAGATACAAGCATAACCAACAGAATACAAGAGATGGAAGAAAGAATCTCTAGAGTGGAAGAAACAATAGAGAAAATAGATATATCAGTCAAAGAAAACACTAAAAGCAAAAAAGCCATAAGAAAAAACATCCAGGAAATTTGGGAGGCCATAAAAAGGCCAAACCCGAGAATAATAGAAATAGAAGAAGTAGAAAAATACCAGCTCAAAGGCACAGATAATATATTCAATAAAATCACAGAAGAAAACTTTTCTAACCTAAAGAAGTAAATACCTATAAAGAGATAAGAAGCTTACAGAACACAAAAACAATTAGACCCCCCCAAAAAATCTGCTTGCCACATAATAATCAAGCCACAAAACATACAGAACAAAGAAAAATATTAAGAGATGCAAAGGAAAAGGGCCAATTTACCTATAAAGGCAGACTCATGAGAATAACACCTGACTATTCAATGAAAACAATGAAACTATTGAAGGTCCTGGTCAGAAGTTATACAGATACTAATAGAGCATGGCTGCCAACCCAAACTATTATACCCAACAAAATCATCTCCATAGACAAAGTAAGCAAGATATTTCACGACAAAATCAGACTTAAACAATACCTATTCACAAAATCAGGCCCTTCAGAAAGTACTAGAGGAAAAACTCTCACCTAAGGAACCCAGATATACCCATGAAACCAAAAGCAATTGATAATCCCACAAAAGAAAAGCCCACAGAGAGAAAATACACACAAGCAACAACCAAAAATAACATGAAATAACAATCAGTGGTCATTAAAAACCCTTAATACCAATGGACACAATTCACCTATAAAAAGACATACCCTAACACGATGGATAAAAAACCAGAAGCCATCCTTCTGCTCCATATAAAAGACACACCTCAACTTCAAAGACAGACACAGACTCAGAGTAAAGGGTTGGGATAAACAAGCTGGTGTTGCAATCCTAATATCTAACAAAGTAGACTTCAATGTAAAGTCAATCAAAGAGACTAGGACAGACATTACCTATTCATCTCAGGAAAAGTCGATCAAGATGAGATCTCAATCCTGAATATTTATGCCCCTAATATAAGGGCACCTACATATGTAAAAGAAACACTACTAAAACTTAAACTCCACAACAACTGTCATACTCTAATAGTGGGAGATTTCAATACCCCACTTTCACCCTTGAATAGGTCAACCAGACAGAGACTCAACAGAGAAATAAGGGGTCTAACATATGCTATGATACAAATGTACTCAATAGATATTTACAAAAGCTTCCACCCAAACACAAAGAAATATGCATATTTCTCAGTAATTCATGAAACTTTCTCTAAAATTGACTACATACTTGGTCATAAAGCAAATATCAATAGATACAAAAATGGGAATGCAAATCAAACTATTTTGTGATTTCATTTTACAGCTGTCAGAATGGCTAAGATCAGTTACACAAAGGACAGGTCATGCTAGTGAGAAAGTAGAATAAGAGGAACACTCATCCATTGCTTTTAGGAGTGTGAATTTATAGTCACTATGGAAAACACTCACCAAAATGTGTTCATTGATGCTTTATTTATATTAGCCAGAAGTTGGAAACAACCTAGATGTTTCTCAAAAGAAGAATAGATAAAGGAAATGTTTTACATTTACACAAAAGAGTTTTAGTCAGCTGTTAAAAATGACATGGTTTTCAGAATCAGGCATTATTTTCCTCCTATTGAGTAGGCGTAAAGTCCAAGTGGACAGTGGTTTGTTACTGCCACAGTATGAGTGTTCCTTTTGCACCTTTAAGACTATCTTACCAATGGTGGTTTTTGTTGTGGTTTTTAGTCATCATAGGCAGATGTGACCAGTGGTTGCATCTTTCTTTTTTTCTCTTAAATGTAGCTCAGTAACTTTCAAAGATTTAATTCAAAAACAGATTTTCACATCTGTTAGACTTTAAAATATCTTTTTTGATTAAAATATATTGTGTGATTAATTTAAATGTAATACTACAAAAGAAAGTCTGAGTCCTTCCTGTCAAATGGGGTATGCATGGAGATGGGCCGCAATCTTTTATTCTTCATTAATGCAGATATCTTTTGTTATCATATGGTTTTGATGCAGGATGAGGGGCAAGAAGCTGAAGCAGGAATTTAGTCCCTGCATAGACTGCTATGTCTCTGACATTTCTTTCAGGCATTGACTCTGTTGGTAATCCCATCTGATCTCACTCTGTGCCTGGTTATTCTCATCTTCACATTGTCTAGTACTGAACTTCCTGTCAAAACAGGGAGGTCCTTTGGGGAACTTAGTTCGCAGACTAGGAGATATAAATTTTAAACTCAGCTGAAAGTTAATTTCTTTGCAACTGAGTATAAGAGAAAGCAAACAAAGTAGCTATTTATCATGCCATAGTTTTCTCCTTCAAAATAAGGTGAGAAGAAAATGCATACCTCAATGTGACTTTCCTCCTGGGTCAAGAGTTGACTGCATAAATGTGGATAATAACATTGGTCCCAGTAAAAGCCAGCCTTTATATCTATTTCCATTAGTGCACACCTGGTACATTAGTGAAGTTCTGACAAAATAAAATAGGCCTTCACTCACTCAAGGTTTTGAAAAATGACTGTGTAATTAACTATGTTTTCATATACCTTGTTTATAAAATGCACTAAAAACTCATACTTTAGAATTTATTTTCTCTCCCTTCTCTTAATCTTAAATTAATCTTTTATACATCAGATGCCCATGTTCCCAGTGGAGGGAGATTGCCAGGGAAGTGTTAGTCTTGCCAGGAAGATGGTAGTGCATTTAGGAGGTAATAAATCACTTTGGTACTTCAAGAAAATCACAAATACATATACTCCCACAGAAGACAATATCATGCTGAAAAGACTTGGCTGAGACCTTTGAGTGTGGAAAGTGGCAGAGGTACTTGTTAGTGATAACACTGATAACAAATGGTCCAATTAAAAACCTAACACTGTGATTATAGTTCCACTCAGTTACTCATGTGAGTAACTCTTTGATGGGTTGTTTCTCAGCATCAAAAATCTGGCCAAATTATCTTTCTATCATCAAGTACCAACATCTCCATCCATGATTTAAAGTATATAGAATACAAAGAAAATGGACTATGAATAAAAAGCAACATTTAAAGCAACTTCCACAAGCATCAAAAATGAATAACATCCTAGAGTATATACAGACTTTTATAAAATTGACCTTGAGTTTAGTTTTCTTCTAGGAGCACACAAACACACACACACACACATCATGGGTGGTGGTTGCATAAACAAATGACTATTCAAACTGAAGAAAAGTGAACTTTAAATTTTCCCTAGAATTTTATTTGACTCCTTTTTAAATATCTATACCTATAGGAGGTACTTATTTTTCTCATCACTTTTCTAAAATTATTTGTGTTGAAAAGCTATTTAAAGCAGACTTCCAGAAAATAGTCTTAGGTTATTTTCTCTCATATGACTTTCATTACTTAAAGTAAATAAGTTGATTTATTTAGCTCTTGTTAGTCTGTGTTTGGTTAAAGGAATCTGTCCCAGCTATGAACTCAGAAATGGTTATGGAAAGAATGTGTATTCCCTCTTCTTCAGCATTGTATCAGTAACTTGTCTTGTTATTGTGAACAAATACATAGCAAGAAACAATGTAAGGGAGTGAGGAGTCCATCTGGGCTCAGAGTGTGGGGTGGAGCCCATCACGGTATGTAAAGCATAGTGGTTGCAGCTGTTCTTGGCTAACCAGTGCCCATGTGACTCTGCTTTTTCCAGTCCTCCTAAATCAGAAAGCAGGGAGCAGGCAGTAAACATGGGCATAGTACAACTCTCAAGGTCATTCTCACCTCAGATCCTCTTTCTTCAACTATCTTCTATCCCCTTAAGGATCCACAACCTCTCATATAGTATTACCAACTGGAGACCACTGTTTCAAACACCTGAGCCTATGGAGACATTACACATCCAAACATTATAAAGCACCTTTCCCTGGGCACAGTGATTTTTTAAAGTAAGATTCTAGTGATGTTTCTCCACAATTGCTCCAGGATAAAACGTAAACTGTTCCTGGGGACAAAAATGAACCTTCATGGTCTAGATTCAGAATGCTTTGGCATTGTTTTTCATTGTACTCTTACAGAGGCCACATAGTCAGTACTAGGCCACTTAGGATTTAGCAAGTACATTTTTTGTGCATTTGGTTCTTTCTGAGAATAGATTGCAATATTTAGTAATCTTTAATTTATTGTTCAATTTTAATCCTTAAGATAAAAGACCAAAATACTATAGGTATATACTGCCTAAGTAAAATACACCAGAAACTCACTTTTCCATTTTCCATGGAAGCTGGAGTATCATAGTGTGACACTCTGTCAGACACAGTCTGTTACCTTGACTATGAACTTAGAGGAAGTGATACATCATGACTGACCTCACTGGGCACTTGGGCCCTATTATCAATTGTCAGCTGGTGGGCAGCATTGTCATAAACTTAACTCTGTGTCGACTAGTAACACCTGTGTGCCTCTCTCCCAATTCTGTGCCATGGATTTGGCCCTTGTTCCTGGATTTATAGTCCCTGAGTCTTGTTCTATTCATTTCTGGAGACTATACAAAAGTTTATTTTAAAAGAAATCTTTTCTACATAAACCTAGTCCCTTTGTTTGTACCTGAAAACATTATTTCCTTGCCCAAGAAGACCTATTCTCTTACCTCATTGCTTTTTACAACAGTCTATTATGTACTCATCGCATCATATCGTGGCTCTGTCGCTCATCTGTCTTTCTGGCTATATTAATCATCTTGAAGCCAGAATAATTGCCTTCTTTATGTTTCCACCCACATGTCTATCAGACATTGTGGTAAAAAATATAGTGCTCAGAAAGTGTTTGTTTATTTTGTATAAAGGAAGTGTTTAAGAAATAACTAAATAATTGTCTTTTTGAAGTAACCTTTTGTCTATATTAGAATTGTTCTCCCTAAAATAATGCCACTATTGGATTTAGCGTGCTTTCAAAAGATGCAGCATTGAGAGGTCAAATACATGCTTAGTGGTACTAGGAATGGATTATCCCAGCATTCTAACCTCTTCATGGATATCCCAATGCCTGTCACTTTACTCACTGGTTTACTTGGGCTAATTTCCTACCCATGGTAATGGATTAATAAACTTGTAACAAAACAGTGTCTGAATTCTTTAAATGTGTGACCATTTGTTTGTTTTTCAACATTGGAAAGTATTGCAAGTGAACAATGAAAAGTCAGCGAGACGATGTCATGTGAAATGTTCTATTATTGACTTAAAATATTTGCATAAAGGGTTCTAGAAATAATGGAGAATTTGACTTTCCAGTGCCCATTCCTTGGCCTGGGAAATCATTCCTATTGCTGTCTCTGCCTAACTCCATCACTGCTGTCAAGATTGACAAGCTGAATTAACCAACCCCTACCCAGTAGCAATGGTGCCTGCAGATTTAACCTAATAGGAGGCAAAGAAGGTTGACGCTAGAGGTGGAGCTGCATTGGGAAATGTGTGGAAACTGGCTGGAAGTCTGGAATGTTAGTAATCATTTTAAAAAAGAAAACTCTCATTTTAAAAAGAAAACACTCAGAAGAGCTGAGGGTGAAATACGCTTTTATTAAGGATAGGGTCATTATTGGACTTAATTGTTCATATTCATATCTTTAAGAATAAGCACAATACTTGTATACTTTAAGAAGAAATTAAGCTATAACAAAATTCATTCATCTTTATCAGATTGCTTAAAAGTTGCTTTCTACAAGTTACCTTTGGGAATTTATTTCTACTACTTATTTGATGGGATAAGGAGACCATCCAATTCCCTCTACCTTATCCTTTGGAACAATTATCTTTTCTGTCAGTTTTTGTTTTACTTTCATCAAATACTGAGTAATAATCTGATTTTGCTTTGTAACATGTTTAACATTGGGGCAATCATCTATATCTGATTTATAAATTATATCTCCCAACTTCCTTATCATTTTTTTGAATTTGATAGAAGGTCTACATTGTATAGGTTAGCCTACCACTAACTCAGTAGCCCAGATTGGCCTTGAACTTGATCCTCCTGCTTCAGCTTCTTCAGTTGGGATTACATGATCATGCCATCAGGTCCATTCACCATTTTTAACATTAACAGCACCATGATTATTCTTTCAGACAAATATAAACAAGCTTAAATTTTTAATCAGTGCTGACTAGGTGAAAACCTGGTGCAAGAGAAAGTTCCAGAAATCTACAAGGGTAACTACAACTAAGACTCCTAGCAATAGCAGATATCTAGCCTGATCTGGTCATCTAGATAAAACTTCCAGTAGAGGGATGGAAATACCAACCCAGCCACATAACCTTTGCTATCCTGTTTATGGGATGTGCTGGGGGAAGGGTGATGCAGAGACTGAGGTAGTGGCCACCAGTACAGGCTGAAAGGCATGTTATGAGAGTGAGCCCATCACTGAAAATACAACTTTGCCATTATAAATATTCCTGTTAACTTCCTATAATACTTTATGTGATGTCAGTAGGGTCAAACCAGTTTTTCTCATTTTTACTTACTGTATGCAGAGATTCTACCTTTATCTCCTGCTACTTCCAATCAGTTTGTGCCTTTAAATTTAGTGAGTGTCTCTTGTAGATATGATTGAGATGGTCTTGCTATTTATTTTCTATTTGATGCTTTAGAACAACTTATTTTTCTAAAGCCCCATGCCTGGTTAGGGTGTTTTTGAGAGCACTAAACATGCTTGCTCTGAATACTCTTTGGCATCACTTCTATTACGGCTTTCATTGACTCACACTTGTGCTAAGGAAGCAACTGTACATCCTTAATTTACCAACTGCTGACTGGGAAACATTCTTTCTTTGACTCTATATTCAAATTTCCTTTCTGTTACTTCACAAGCATAGTAAATTTTTCACTGTGTAACTGCATCTACCAGGCTGACCTTAGCATTTATATGTTATTTTGTCTGTCATTCTACATGTTTCTCACAAGCAATCAGTTTTTTTTTTAAGCAAAAAAAAGGGGAATCTTTTATATATTCCCCAGTCACCTATCCTCATGCCTTTGTCTTACCCACATAGGCCCAAGTTTCTTTCACTTTTTTAAAATTTTGAATATTACTTTTCTACAATTGTAGAATACTTGACTTAGGTGGGTAATTTCCCTGGGTTTTGTTTATCTGTAAATGTCTTGCATTTGGCATGTGCTTTGCATGTTGTTTTGCTGGACAGATTGTTTACCTTTTGCCACTTGAGGTCCTGGTTGGTTGTCCATTGGCTTCTCGCACTTCCAGTGGAAACCCATCTTCATCTGTATTATGTGTCTCTATCTGCAGTCTATTGTTTTCTTTTCTAGCAGCTTCTGAGCCTTGTTTTCTTTTCATGTTAGTACTTTAGAAATTTTTCTGTGACTTATCCAGATATAGTTTTCTTTGTATTTTTCTTGTTTGGTATTTTCTGTATCTCTTAAATTTGTGAGTTGATCATTTCATGAAATTTGGTCAATTTGGTTCTATGTTCTTAAAACACTCATCTTCAGTTCTTGCTGTCTTAACCAAGACTTATTAGAAATATTTAAATGGCTTTATATGTCATTATTATTACCTAACATGTCCTCATGTCCCCTAACATTACCTCCTCAGACTCCCAGGCCTTTCCTCTGCATAATTCCTTCTAACTGGTGTCAACTTTATAAATTCAAAAAGCTCTACCCACTTGAATTCATCAGTTGTTTTTTCCTTTGTTTTTTCAGAGAGGGTAATGAGAGTATTTTCTATCCAATGCCAAAGAGATATTTTTAAATGCCTCTCTCGTCTTATCTTCATTCCAATATTTCATAGCTGGTATTTTCAGTTCCAGAAAAACTTCAGAGCTCATATTTCTGCTGAGATTCTGAATGATGTTATAAAAACCGAGGCCTCTGTCTAGATCTTCAAACTCATTTCTAACCCATGCATTAAAAACTTTGCTAAATGCAACAATGAAATATTTTCATTATATTGACCTCTTTTTTTTTTCTTGGCTAGTAGTCATCTTTTTCTGAATCTTTGCAAATTTATTTACTTGGCCCTGAAGATTGTGTGCTAATACACACCAGTCATCTTCCTTTGAAGAACGTAGGGGTTTTTTGTTTGTTTTTGTTTTTCCTGTCTGACAATTCAGTATCTGGTTGTTTACATTGAAATCTATGAAGGTGTAGTTTGAAGCTGCATGAAAGTAAATCTGTAAAAAGAACTTCTCCAAGTTCTTCTCACTTAGCAAAAAATTTCAGGGTTTACTTTTCAGCTTTGTTAGGATGGTCTAGTACAGGCCGTATTCTGAGGTGTAGTTCTTTACCCTAAGGTTAGGTGTTATCTTTCATATTATCTTCTACATTGCATATTTACAGGTACAGGTTTTGGAACTAAAAAGGTGTCAGCATTTAATCAATTTGTAATTAATTAATTTAAATTAAATTAATTAACATTTTAATTAAATTAATTAACATTTTAATTAATGAACTAAATTAATTAATTTTGAGATGCACCTTACTCTGTAGATGCAGACTGACCTAGAACTTGTAGCCAGCCGTCCTGCTGTTCTAGACTTCTGGGTGCTGAAATTACAAGTCAAGCCACTTTATCCAGTTATAAGCTATTTCTACAGTACTTGTTGTGGGCTTTCAACATTCTGCAGTAATTCTTGGTTCTCATAATTTTTGTTCTCATAACAATAGTTCTTGGGTGATCTTTGAATAGCTTTGCACTATGTCTATAGAGCCTTACCCACAAATTTCTAGATATTTCTGTTGAATAATTCTGTTGTCAACCTTAAAAATTCCAGAAACTTCACCTGCTCTAAGTTAATCTCTGTATGAACACAACTTTCAATGTCACAGCTGGGAAATAATCACTATCCAGAAACTCTGCAAGATGGTGGTGGTGGGCACATTCAGTAGTTTCTTTTTTTCTTTTCTTTTCTTTTTTTTTTAAGGAACCATAGTATTATGCTGACTAGAGTCTAATATCAGATATTGAAAGCCTACAAATAAAGAGTGACTATTGCCGCTAGAAGCAGAACTCTCTCTCTCTCTCTCTCTCTCTCTCTCTCTCTCTCTGTATATACATATATGTACACAATAACAATTGATAGGGAAAAGGGCCTTGAATTTGAAGGAGATAAGGTTTGGTACATAGGAGGGTGTAGGCTCAGAAAATAAAAGGAAGATGTGTAATTATAATATCAAAAATAAAATTAAAATAAGAAAAATAAACATTCAAATACTTTGTATTCTTCAATAAAATACGAAATCACTCTTGCTCATGCTTATCTTTTTATTACACAGGATATTTATATATCATGCTAAATCCTGCTTGCTCCAACAGTTGCAAGATTTACTGAGAAATTATATATGTAAATTAGATGACCATATGTTCTGGTTTCCTTGGGAAGTATTGCCTAGTTTGTTCTACCTAAATGTACTTCTTTTCATTGCAAAGATGTGCTGGTTTAGAAAACAAATTGTTGGAGGCTGGAGAGATGGCTCAGTGGTTAAGAGCACCATCTGCTCTTCCAGAGGACCCGGGTTCGATTCCTAGCACCCACATGGCAGCTAACAACTGTCTGTAGTTCCAGTTCCAGGCAAACACTAAGGCAAATAAATAAATAAATAAATAAATAAATAAATAAATAAATAAAGTAAAAAAAAACCCAAACAAAAAAACCCCCAATTGTCACTGGCTTCACTTACCTGTATATTCTCAATCAGTCACACACAACCCATATTAACTGCTCTCTCAGGTAAACTTTATTGCCCTGAATTTCCAAAAAGATTAGTAAGATGAGGCACCTCTAAACTGGTTTCACTCTTATAGTTTGGTGGAAAAGTGGGAGGTTAGGAGGAGCATTTAAAACACAGTAGAGATGGAATCTTATTTTAAGGGAAAACATTAGATCAATATTAGGTCAATATCTCACATCAAGAGAGTTTGAGAAACATTGTTATATAAAAAGAAATGCAGATGTAATTCAATGCACACTGACGGTATTGCTACCCTTCTCTCTGACAAAGCAAGAGATGATCAGGAAGTCACAGAAATTAGAAAAAAAAATGTTCTACATGCAGAGTGTGACTTCAGACCCTACTCCCAAATTCTCCAGGGATATGAGTTTATTCCTTACTGTTAACTTGTTTCTTTTGACTAATGATACCACAAATTATCTAATGCATATTTCTAGATCACCCAAGGGTATTTTCTAAATGTTTTCCAGCTTCTGAAACTGCTCTGCCAGACTTCCTTTGCCTGATTATCTCACATAGGTCACTTAGTGTGCAATAGAAGACAGTGGTATAAATTACATGCTCATCACATTTTATGCCTCCAAAACAAAATGCATTTTCTGTCCCCTTTGTTTCCTGTCCCAGTGAGGGAAAGTCTACAAATGTAATTGCATTCCATACACGGTTCAACTTTATGAAAATAATTATCATTCTCTTATAATTTTTAAAAAGCATCTATTTGCTTAGCATTGTTCTGAAAGCTGGAGACAAAGAAGTAAATAGCATTTTGTCACTGTCATTGAGAAACCAAGAGGCTAACAGAAAACCATTTAGGAGTTATTTGAACCTAAAATATTTCATTTTCTACAAATATTCTGGGCCATTGGTTAACCAAAAAATTGCAAAGAATGTAGATTAGACTATGGAGTCAGTTTTCCGTTAATCTCATCTAGTACCACATGCCAGCTTTCCCCCTAATGAACTGCTGAAAATGGATAGTCTCTGGGACAATAAACAAAGGAAGAAATGGCATCATATATTTAAAAGCAAAGAAAGGTTGGGGAAAGCTATGTCCACATTTAAGATTGCAAAACAGCCTCTACTCATTTATGTGGACAACAAAGATTGTAAGTCAGAAACAAAGAGAATGAAATGAGGAATATTGGATTATGTGTGTGTGGTCAAAATGCCAAGTTGTTTATTGTATTATGTAAGAGTTATGGAAATATTTTTAATACTACTTTTGTCTTCTATACTTATTATATATAATAATTTAAGATTTTATAAGACAAAATAATACCATTAGTATAAGAAAATATTAAAAAAATATTTAATGAGATCCTGAAATTAGACTTAGTACATGATTAAAGCTGCTTAAGGCAGACCATGCCTACAATTCCAATGTTAGACTGTAAATTCTAGGCCAGTCTGAACTACACACACAGTCATAGACATACACACACACATACACACACACACACACACACACACACACACACACACAGAGAGAGAGAGAGAGAGAGAGAGAGAGAGAGAGAGAGAGAGATTATCTCTAGCAAACTAACAAAAATTATGGCCTGCTCAAAGCTCTAAATGTTTAAATATTTACAGGTAATATATACATATATAAAAACAGTTTATAGGCTATAGTTTGTTAATCATTGCACACTGATTACAAATGGTGTAGGAATTCTTGTGTTTTATATCAACCAAGAGACTAATGGTGATGGTTAAAAGTGAGAAGGTTGTTATTTACAGTTAGTTAGCTTATTAGAGTCAGATTTTAGGAAAGTTACAAGTGTCTAATAGGATGAGAAAATAGCAGTTTGATCTGACCATTATTAAGCTATAGTGACAATTTATATTATTAGATGACATGCTATTGTTAGCACAATTATTTTGCTTTTTTATGAGATCTTTTTAATTAAGTTTCCCTAGAATATGTTCATCTTTAAGACTCATTTTCCATAGTTTATACTCAGGTGTTAGCTTGCCAATGAGTATATAGTTATATGAGTTAATTCTTATAAAAGTATAATTTTCTTGTGATTTGTTTGAATAAACTTCCCCTTCTTATTTATTTCTGATGGTGACAAGCAAAGGACCTTTTGCATTCTGATGGTGACAAGCAAAGCATTTGTGGGCATATACTCTCCCCCTTCGACACTTTTAATAAAGCAGAGAAATATGCATTGGTATTAGCATCTCCAGAGACTTTGAATAACTTTTATGTGTTTTTCAAATGAATGGTGCATAATTACAATGAGTTCGTGAAGATAGCATCCTACAGGATGTCTGGGTCTTGTATGTAACATGAATTCTAGTTGTTATTAAATGAAAACTCAGATTCAGATATTGGGGAAAAGCTGGAATATCAGAGCGAAAAAATAGACCACAGTCAAATCTTGCTCAGCCAATTTCTCAAGGTAAAAGCTATCTTTCAGCTTCCTTAGCCTCACTGCTTGTCACTTCTACACAATAATTGTCTGTTTCCTATGCCTGCCTTAAATACCTTCTTTGCCCTGTTGTTTCACTTCTGGGTTCAACACTGCATCATATTCCAGAGTTAAGATTAAAGGTGTGAGCTACTACTATTGGGTAGTTAGCCTTGAACTCACAGAAACACAGAAAGATCTTTGTCTCCGGATTTATGGGATTAAAGGCATAGGTCATCACTCTCAGTCTTTCCCTGTGCTGGCATTAAAGGTGTGAGTTACCACTCTCTAACTCTCCTGACTTCTCTGTGGGTGGATCTGTTCTATGATATTCCAGACTGATTTTACTAAATATATAATATGTCACATATAAGCTTAAAATCCATTTATTTTGTATCTTCTCTCCCTTAGTAATCAAGAGCCTGAGAGATGTTTTGGAAGAAAGCAGACAGGATAGTCATGGTGGGAGACCTAGGAGGCATCCAGTAAGGGAAATGTGGCAGAAATAAGGTGAAGTTTAGGTAATGATACAAAGACTGGAGTCCTGTGCCAAGGTAAATAACAGAGGGAATGTGAAGGAGCATTAGGAGGAACACTTTTCAGAGCCAGAACTGTAGCAGAAGAGATAGCTCACAGAATATAGTTCATATAAGAGAAGAGTCAGCTTGTTGGGGCTTAGGAAGGAGCCAGTTGTAAATAACCTTATCTTCCTTTGACTTGTAAACTCTGCAAGTGTGCCCCACATACTGCATCCTATGAAAAGTCAGAGGGCAAGGGGGATGTCAAAAGAGGCCAGAAAGGTCAAGAGTCTAGGTACAGAGCATGGGAACACAAAGGTGGAGAGAAAGACATGAAGAGCAAAGGGATTGTATACTCATGGAAGGAAACTGAACTTATGGCAATTCTGTACATTACTAAATAAACTTGTAGTGCAAACAGTCTAGGCTATCATTTAATTTGATCAATTAGTGCATAGAATAGGAGACTAAAATTAGAAGTCAGAAAGAGTACTGATTTTTCCTTCTAATGGTAGAATCAATAGCTTCTCATTAGAATATGTTGAAATTATTAGATGATTTAGTCAAATAATTACCTCTGGGTAATTGAATGTATAATATGCACAGTCTTATTTACATATGCTTAAATAATTTTTATTTTATCCAAATTACTAGTAATTACCTTATTAGTTGATAGGCAACAATGTTTTTCTATTTCAATACTTATTTCAAGGAACTGGAAAACTAAGGTGAATATTTCTGCTTATGAGGGGTGATAAGACAGCTGTTTTAAGAAGTACATAATTACAACAATGATTAAGTCACACTGTGAGTCAATTTTAACAAGAACATGAAGACAAGGAGTTGTCTATATTTCTCTATATTTCCGGGAAATGTCATGTATGTACAAGCCCATGTGATCTTTTTGTAAACATTTCTCTCATACCCTCCCTCTAATCCAGTGATGCTCAACCTGTGGTTCATGACCCACTTGGAGGTTAAATATCAGATATCCTGCATATAAAATATTTACAATATGATTCACAACAGTAGCAAAAATTACAGTTATGGAAGAACAATAAAATAATTTTGTGGATGGGGGGTCTCCATCACCACCACACGGGAACTGTATTAAAGAGTTCCATCATCAGGAAGGTTGAGGACCACTAGTCCATCACTTCTCTTAGCAGAATATGTAGGACAGCATCCTTGACCACTTCCATCTGGGGCTCTAAAGTTGAAGGAAGTAACATACCACTTCAACTTTTTCTAACATAACTTCTAGAGTTAGTTCTTACTTAAATTGAACTTAATAATTTCTGATCAGAATGTGAGTTCTTAAAGCTTTCTAATTTATTTAGAGTGTTGTACTTTCTATTAGGAATAGATTTTTCCAGAATGGTGTGTGTGTGAAGATTTGTATGAGAAGTTAACAATTAATGTGTCAAAATGACAGTTAATATGATAATTTTTTGTACTTTTGTCTTGTCATGTGGTGAATAAATCTTGAATTTCTGATTTGCTTGTCAGATAATCTATTTTTCTTTTCCCTTATCTTCTATTTTATTGAGTAGAAATGTAAGATAGTGAACTATTCAGCTACTGAATTTCAAACACAAAAGTCTGCTTTTTTTTCTGCTTAGATTAACTGTTTGTTTAGTTTTCTTCTTGGTGCTGTGATAAAACAAAAACATTTTAAGAGTATCATAGGAGAAGGAAGGATTCATTCTGCTTCACTTCCAGATTATCATCCATCATGTGGGAAATCAAGGCTAGAACTCAAGGCAGTAACTTAAAGCAGAAAACACAAAGAAATGTTGTCTTTGGCTGGATCAACAAAATCACTAACTTCTGTACACAGCACAGAGATGGTGCTGCCTTCAGTAGGCCAGGCCCTTTCCCATCAATTAATAATTAAGACAATTTCCACAGATGCCCTGGGCTACTTTGATAAAGGTAATTGCTCAATTAAAACTCTTTCAGGTTGACAGTTAATGCTATGTAGGCTATGCCTACAAACTACAGTTTCTTGCCAGATGAGAGATACAATGTCTTGGTCAAATGGATCAAAATGGTTCCCACTTGCTAGCTCTGAGTAGCAGAGAGCCCAAGTACACTCACAGATGTACAGTGAAAGTTAGTGTTAGATGGCTTAATATACTTTCTGGAATTCCTTGACATCTTGTTTCTACAGTAATTAAAGCCAACAGAAGTCAACACATGAAAGCAAAACAAGACAAAAGACAACTGAACTATTGCTGACATAATCCTTAAAAGTACACTATAGAGTGGCATTTTGATAAGTTTATTTTTAGGCCTAACTTTAAAAAACATCATGAAAAGTATCTTTTGAAAACTGCATCCAAATAGCCACACTGGGTTTAATTTTAAGGAAAATTATGTTTGTCTGTCATTCCTGTATAACAAGTTTAGCTGTTATTACTAGCAATAAAAGGACAAGATTTAGATCTGTGGGTTTTTTAACACAACTTGATCATTTAGCATAGGTGAGTATGGAATTCATAGTTTAACAGTCATGTCTAATGAACAGAAAATAATTTGTTAAATAACTTTCAATTAAATTAGGATCCTTGTTCCAGTCATTAAAATTCAGATAATAATCTTGGAAAAGAAAGAGGATGAATCCTCTCAGTTAGTAAATCCAGAAACTTAACTACAATGCTAATTCTCTGCTAATAAATACCTTTGACCCTCATGTAGTAGTTTCTGACATTCTTTGAAGTCTTTCCTTCACCTAATTTATTTTATGTTGGATCATATACTATGCAATGGAAAAACAGGATGCAACTATGTCATACAAATTATAAGACTACATGAGAGAAAAATACTTAACAAATAAAAGCTTAAATGTCCCAGGATGGATTTTTTACTTAGAAGAGTCACATTCTTTTATAATACTGTGAATGATCTTTTTAAAACACATATATATATTTTATACATATACATGTATACACATATATACATGTATATGTATAAAATATAGTATATCTTGTTGTTGTATATCAGTGTGACATGGAAAGGACAATGACTATATATTCAATTACTTTTTTGTACTAGATGTATATTTATAATAGCTTTGGTAATGTTAATCATTTAGTAATTTGAATGAATAAGATGAGATTTTAGATGTTATGGAAGTGATGAGATTTTTGATTATTAATTATAGAAAAGACTATGTGTTATTATTTAACACATTATTCATTAAACTATATATTCTGACATGTCTCCTTACATAGAGATTGAGAAATATGCAATATAACTATGAGGTTTTAAAATTATTCAATGGCCTTTTATGTTTTATGTAAATTACTACTTTCTTCTATGACATTCACTAGTAAAACTTAGATTCCAAAATTAAATAAGTACAAATGGTAGTAAGATGCTAAAAATATGGGTAAGAAACAATTATCTTGTGGGTTCTTGAAAGTTTCCTTAGCACCCAGTTTCTTTCCATCCCCTCGGTGGAGAAAGAGGAGAGTGTATATGAGTAAAAGGATCAGGATCATGAGGAGGAGACCCACAAAGATGGCTGACTAGAGCTACTGGGAGCTCACTGATTCTGAAATAACTGCTGAGGAACCTTCAGGGAAAGGAAATAAACACTCCAAAAATAGATGACTGTCAAATGGCCTGGGCAGTTTGTGGAGCCTCTTGGAGTAGGATCAGACTATGCTCCTGTGCATGAACTGACATCTAGGAGCCCATTCCCTACAGAGGAACACCTAACTCAGGCTTAATACTGAGATGAGGGACTGGGATCTACCTCAACTGGATATGCCAGACCGAACTGATCCACCTTGGGACTCCTTGCCCTCCTTGGGGAATGGATGGAGGATGGAGTAGGGGAGGCTGAGGGAGGACTGGGTGGGATTGGGAGGAGGAAAGTGAGGGTGAGCAGTGGTAGATATGGGAAAAAAAAACTTTGTTAAATAAATTAAAAAAAGTTTAAAAAGGAACAATTATCAGAGAACTTATTATTGGATGTGTAAACAAAATGAAAAACACAGATGTTTCTTCAAAAATAGGTCTCTGGACTCTAGTCTTAAAAATTGTCTTTAAAATTCACGTGAAAAACAAAATATAATTTTCGCATTTCCTTTGTTTTGCTGTGTAATACCACAGATACATTTATTTCTAGGTTCTAGAGAAAAGAGGAAGTTAGATAGTTCAAGAAACAAAGTGAAACTAACACTGGAACCACAGTGTAACAGTGACCTAGAAATCAGCAAACTAGAAGTAGATGTTGTTGATACAACATTCTCCAAAATAAGCGTGGTAGTAGGAGACTCCATCAAATACTTGATACAGAATGAGGCCAGGGGAAAGGCATGCTTGCTGCAGTCGGCTCTACTTACAGTGTTTTAGTGCGATTCTGTTGTTGTCTATTTATTTTTTTAAAAAACTTACTCTTTTCTTTGCCTTGTTCTTTGGAAGGAGTCTAGGGAATATGAGCTTTGGTCCCCGTTATGGAACTGCAGAAACTACCAGGAACAGAATACAATTGACAATCTTTCTGGGGGGAGGGGCTTCTGTGGGCCACAGAAAATAACTGCAAGCCTAAGCAGTGGAGGGAGTGGGGAATGAGTTGTAACTGTTTCAGTTACATCTACATAGTTCTGCTGTGACAACATTCACTCTAGGTTTAGTTAATGGAGACCAACAAACATGTCCTGTTGAGTTAAAGGCATTCAAAGCATGTATCTCCTAAAAATAAAAGGCATTTAGATGCTGCCCAGAGACATATTATTAGAAATGTGATGAGAGAAAATATCAAAGTCCAACCACTATACATTTATGTCATCTTATTTAATGCCTACTCTCCATGAAATAATTCGTAATTATTTTTACAATAATAACAAAGAAAAAACTGGCAATGTCTCTTATTGACTTCAAGCACTGGAAGAATGAGCACTGGTGAGATTCACATAACTTCTCTAACACCATATAGGGAATACTCTAATTGTGAAGAGTTAGTTCTATTCACTAATTTCTCAAAGTATTTGCAGCAATCTGAATCCACTTTGCTTGTGAGGCTAGGCCATCTTCATAATTGCTGTCTGAGTTGCTGCTATCTGATGGGGATGGACAGGATTTGCAGGTATGTCTATTGCATTTCAACTTCTTCACCTCCTCTGAGCCACTATCTCTTTAGGACCATTCAGAGATGGCTGCACCATCTCACAAGCTCCAGTGATAAATATAGACACAGTTTTGTCTTCCTTGAGACTGTGAGACTGTGACACACAATACATGTGAAATAAAGCCAGGTTATTAAGGCTGATTTTCTCTTCAGTGTATAGCTGTTTTTTGTTGTTGTTGTTTTTGTCTGTTTGTTGTTTTGTTTTTTTCCTTTATTCTTGTCATGGCTGGCTTTGGTCAGCCGAATAGAATGAGAAAAATCACTCTGTCCTGTAACTGGAAGGGGAAGAAGATTGTCAGGAACCCGGATGACTCAGTGGTTAGGAGCACTGACTGCTCTTCCAGAGGTCCTGAGTTCAATTAATTACTAGCAACCACATGGTGGCTGACAACCATCTGTGATGAGATCTGGCGCCCTCTTTTGGCATGCAAACATACATGCAGACAGAAAATTGTATACATAAAAATTAAATGAATAGATAAATTGAAGGAGGAGGAGGAGAAGGAGGAGGAGGAGCAGAAACAACAACCAGGGGTCTCTAGGTCTGACTGGTCAAAGGACCAGAGCACTGCACCTTGCAGCTGTTGCTCCTGCAAGGAAAAATTGTGGATACATATGCAGCTTGTCACCTCCTGGGTGCTCAAGTAAGCTGCAAAATGTCCATGTGGTAGCACTGCTGATTTTTCAGTGAGGAAAGAAGCTCAGTGGACCAGAACCCTAACAGCAGCTGCCAATGCCGACCTACTCTAGCCCACCCAAGCCCCCAGTTTAAAGGAGAAATATACTCCCCTTTTTTTACTTTCTTATGTGTTTTCATTTCTATTTGTGATTTTATTTTATTTTATTCATTTACTTAAGTTGTGTTTAGCTGTCTGTTCTATGGAGCCCTAGATCTTTTCCCTGTTTGTTTTTTTCAAAATGAAGCAGTTTGAAAGCTCAACATTCGCGAGGCTTCAAATTAAAAGAAAACAAAATGGAAATAAAGCGCCTTTGCTGTTCCTCTGGTCACCCACATGACAAAAGGGAAGCCAAGCCCAGCTGTTTGCTGACATGCCTCTAATGGTTTGAGTCTGAGCTTCCTTCAGCAGGGCTCAGACAATCTGTGGGTGGTGACCTCATTGGAATCTGAGCACAAAGGCTGAAAAATACACCATAATAATTGCAAACAAACCCTTATTTTGGTGAAAGACTGGTTGGTGGAATTCTGGGAGTTGCTGGAAACATGCTTTTAGGAGAGTTTAATAGGACAGTAGGTCTTTCTTAAAATCAACACTCAATCTACACATTCAAGTCCCTGCCTCCACTACCAGCATTTTCTGTGGTGTTAAACGGCTTATGCTACTTTGACTTTTACTTCTTGTCCATCATCTCTATGAACGTTCAATTAATTTTGTTTTCATAGTTAATCTCCCTTAAGCAACATCTCTCTGGCAGTGCATTCCTAACACTCCACCTGGAACTTTCCTTACCATTTTCCATCTAAACATTCTGCCTTCATTCCCATCCCATTTGTTTTGTCCTGTGCCTTTAACTGTCAACATAATTTTACAAAACACAGAGAGAAACCAATAAGGAAAGAAATAAGTGACCTTTGGCATGTGACCTTAAAGCCTACATTTAACTCACACCTTAGGAAACATTGGCATTCCCTTTGTTGACTAATTAGGACTGGCTTTGGCTTCTCTGCTGATTCTGTGTCAGTCTTGACATTCTTCTCCAGCCAGTGACCTCAAAGTTGTTTTGGATGCTGCAGCTCCTGCCAGAACTGCATACCTGCTGTCTGAGTCAGCCACAGGTGCCTCCACGCATGCCTGTTGTGCTTACTATTTTACTTAGTGAAAAGAGCATCAGGCAGTCTAAATGAGAATTTTGATAATGAAACTGAGATGGTAGTAAGCCAGCAAAGGCCCCAGTTTGACTGTGATTCTCCATCAGGTAGACAGGCATCCAGGACTGTCATTCACCTGGAGCAAACCTTTCTTTGACTCGGGTGTATTTTTTATGTTGCTTAGAAAATTTATCATACAAATATATTTCTTTATAACATATTTATTATGTATATAGAGTGGAATAGTGCCTCTTCCTCTAGGGTATCGTAGAAAACTTTTCCTTGACTATCTATCTGGTCATTGTTCCAGGAGAGAGGGAAAACACCCTGCAGAGTAAGGCAAGACTCCAGTCTGTTACAGCACTATATGCCTTTTTGGTCTAAGGCATTTTCACCAGCAGAAACTTAACTTGAGGCTAATATTTTTTTTTTAATTTAAATAACATTTTTCATTTACATTACACACCATCCTCAGTTTTCCTTTTCCCTTTTCCCCCCACTTTTCATCTACCCCCTTTCTACCCTTTCCTCTTCTGTCTTCATTCAAGCTGCATGAATTTCACTCACGCAGATGTCCTCTGGTGGCCCCGTGCAGGCTCCCTAACTATTGGTGCAGAGTCCATGAGCTCTGCCGAGCTCAGGTCAGCTGTCTCTGTGAGTTTCCCAGTCATGACACCCTTGGCTCATACAATTAATTCCTCCTCCCTTTCTTCAGTAAGACTTTTAGGGCTCACCCAGTGTTTGGCTGTGAATCTCTGCATCTGCTTCTGTCAGTTACTTGATAGAGTATTTCTGAAGGCAATCTGATTACAGTAGATGGCTGATTCAAGTACCCTCTCCACTATTGCTAGGAGTTTTAGTTGGGGTCATTCTTGTGGATACTTGGGGGTTTCCCTGCTGCCAGGTTTTTCCTAACCCTGAAATGTCTCCCCTGTCAAAACATCTTTTATGTTATTCTTCCCCTCCATTCCACCGAAAGCACCCCCTGCACTCAGTCAGCCCAACCTACTCCCTCAAGTTCCCATCCCTCCATCCCCCTCTACCCCCTCACACTCTGTTTACCCAGAAGATTGCTTCTGTTTCCCCTTCCCAGGGGAATCTGTGTAGGCAGAAGTTTCTCAGTCCTGCTTAGCCCTGTGGTCCAGACAAATGTCTCCCACCAGCAGTCCTGCAGTCACTTATAAAATAATTACTTAGAGGTTTATATTAATTACAAATGGCTTGGCCTCTGGCTCAAGCACATACTTGCTAGCTCTTGAAACTTAAGTAAACCAATTTCTATGAATCTATATATGGCCACGTAACTGGTGGTTTATCTGTATTTTCACATTTTGCTTCTCGGGAGGCTGGCCCATTCCTGCCAGACTCCACCCTTTTCCTCCTGTTCTATTTGGGTCTTTCTGCTACATCCATGCATCTGCTCTTTGGGCTCTCCTGGTTACCTAGTCTCTGTGAGGTTGTGGATTACAGGTTGGTTATATACTAATTTACTCCTAATATCCACTTATAAATGACTATATACCATGTTTGTCTTTCTGGGTCTGAGTTACCTCTCTCAGAATGATTTTTTTTTTTTTCTAGTTCCATACATTTGCCTGCAAATTTCATGAGGTCATTGTTTTTTATAGTAGGGTAATACTTTATTGTATAAATGTACCACATTTTCCTTTGCCATTCTTGGGTTGAGGGGCATCTAGGTTGTTTCTCTATTCTGGCTATTACAAATAATGCAGCTATGAACATAGTTGTAGTGGGATTATGTTGTTACATTGTAAATAATTGTCCTGCCTACTGTTTAATAAAAATGCTGATTGCCTGTAGGCAGACAGGAAGCATGGGTGGAGCTACCAGACTAAGAAAACTCTGGGAACAGGAAGAACAGAGCACAGAGATGCTATAGAAAAGCCAGAGAGAGACCATCAGAGAAGCCAGCAGATGCAGAAGACAGCTATGCTGCTCTGAGAAAAGATACCAAGCCGCATGGCTGAACAAGATAAGAATCATGCGTTAGTTTAAGAGTAAAGAGCTAGCAAGTTATATGCCTGGGCCCTAGGCTGATCAGCATAAAATTAATATAAGCCTTTGTGTGATTATTTGGTGCCACATGGCAGTGGAGCTGCAACTGTGTCTAAATCTCGTGGCTAGGCCCAAAAGTCTGGGCCAGAAACTTCATGCTATACAAAGTTGAGCAAGTTTCCTTGTAGTATGGTAAAGCATATATGGATATATGCCTAAGATTAGTATAGCTGGGTATTCAGGTAGATTGATTCCTTATTTTCTCAGAAATCACTATATTGTTTTCTATACTGGCTGTACAAATTCATACTCCCATCAGCAATGGAGGAGTGTTCCCCTTACTCCACATTCTCTTCAATACAAGCTGACTTTAGTGTTTTTGATCTTAGCCATTCTGAGAGGGGTAAGATGGTATCTCAGAGTCAGTTTGATTTACATTTCTTTTTTTTATTATTATTATAAACAAAGAAGTCACACTTTCTAACCTTGTACATCCTTATTCAAGGTCCCTTCCCCCTCCCACCACATCAGGTCATTCTTTCTTCTCCACAAATCCCCATCCCATCCCTGGGCAGGCAGCAGGCAGTCCTATGATCCCACTGCCCCAATATTGCTTAGTTCAGGCTCCACTCCTGGCAGATCCAGTTTTCTCCCTCCTTCCTCAAGTGTGAGTCAGGTGTTCCTCTAGGGGGAGTGGGATCCAAGGAGTCAGTCCAGGGTGTTTCTGATGCCAAGCTGTTCAATGACTAAGGATGTTGAATTACATACAGTTGGTTGTTTTATACTTTTTGGTTTTTTTTGGGGGGGTGGAATCTGCCAACCAGCTCCCAAATAAATCACATAGGAAGACTTATAAGTACCTGGCCTTAGCTTAGCTTGTTTTTTTTGGTCAGTTTTTCTTAAATTTATCCCCTTTACCTTTTCTCTCTGGGCTTTTCTTTTTTCCTTCTCTCTATTTCTGTATATCTTTTCTTCTTATCAGTATCTAGCTATTTGGCTGTGTGGCTGACCTCTGGAGTCCTCCTCTTCTCTTTTTTTATTCCTTCTCCTTGATCATTCTGTTTCTCTTTTTATTTATTCTTTCTGCTTGCTAGCCCCACCTATCAGATTTTGATGGTCATTTGATGGAAATGTGGCTAGCAATTTAATCCATGATAATAATTTTTGTCATTATTTGTTCATGCACTCACATATGAGCATGAGTGTGCATACATATATATGTCTCTCAATAATAATCCATGAAAAAGAGGTCATAAGTTTGAGGGGGAAGGAGGGTACCTGGGAGATACTGGTTGGAAGAAACGAAAGGGATAAGGTGATATAACTCAATTTCAATTAAAAGCATGTTTTAAAAATGTTCTAGATAATTATTAATTTTTTCTTTCAATTTTTACCATTTATTTGTTATAGTGTATCATGTAGCCCAGGCTAGCCTAAAAAATTCCAATCCAGGTATGTATCACCACAAAATGGAAACATTTTAAATTTACTGATATATATATTATATATATGTATGTATGTACGTATACATCTAAATCTTTCAGTTTACATACTATTATCTAAATCTTGGAAATTTATTTTCCCTATGACTTTGTCAAATTTTCTATATACATTTATTTTGAAGTTATGTGTTTATATTGTTTATGAGAAATATTTTTAGAAACTACTTTTATTTCTATATAGTTCTATTCTATCCCATCTCTGTTTAAAGCAAATTTGACTTACTCTCCCTTTTGCTTCCTGACAACATGTACTGACCACCTTTCCTCTGTCACATGCTTCCCCATGATCTGCAAAGACAGGCAAAAGCAACTGGCACACAGCCAGAAACTGACCCACACAAATCTTTGCTTCTTTGTCATCTCACACACATGTACACGCATATGCATGCATGTGCACATACACAGAGACACACACATACACTCAAAACCCAGAAAGCTGAATAAAACATGGTTTATATATATGCATACATGTTCATGTGTGTGTGCATATGTGCACAGAGACCAGAGGAACACATTGTATGTTAGCCTCAATCGTGAATCAACTTTAGGATGTATCTTGCCTGCATGTTCTCCAAAGCAGTAGGTGGTCTGAATCCCTGTCACAGCTCCTGTGGGGCTGCTATCCCCCTTGTATTTTCTATAACTGTCCATCCCTAGAAGTCCCAGTGTCCTTTTTTTAATTTTTAATTTTTTAGCTCTGACTAACAAGTTGTTTCCTTCAAACCTTGTGATTTGAGGTGTTTTAGGTATATTTTCACGATGCTGCTCTCTGCATGCCCCTAATATATGGTTATCAAATGATTCTGAAGCAGATTCTAAACTCAAGTGCAGTCTTCCTTCCCTGTATTTTGTCATGTTTTATAATCTGAACAAAAGACCAAGATTCACTTATTGTGATAATTTTCATCAAACAAACAAGCAGAATAAATACTTACATGTGTGTGTGTGTGTGTGTGTGTGTGTGTGTGTGTGTGTTAGGATAATTTATTCCAGTGAACTATGAAAGGCAAAAATAATACACTCCTGACATCTATCAACAAATCCCTTCTTATATCTATAACTCATGTTCCTTCAACAAAATGAAATACATAACACAATAGCAAAAGATCATTATTACAGTTTATGTGACTATGGGAAAAGTTCTTAAAACATCATTTTAAATTTCAACAAATAGAAAAACACAATTATGTAGTTTTATTTTCTATTGCTTATTATTTATTTATTATTACTATTATTTAAGCTAAACAAATTCTTATTCTGACACTAGAATAAGAAAAGTGTTTCTTAATTTTAATTTTATCTACTAAATGGTGCTTTATGAAGAAGCTGTTGTTATTGTGAAGTTAGACTTTTAGATGTGCAATCAGAAAGCATGTTATCCACGCCAGGTCACAAAACTGCAGGACAATGTTGACACAGGAACAAGTCTTTGCTAGGAAGTGATTAACTGTGTGATTTAACTTTGTGTTCCAGATGATAAATTCAGGACATGTATTTTGGAACTTAATAGCAAATTGTATGTTCATATAAACATAGATTAAATTTTTGACTATTAATCACAGTCATTATTTGACCTTAAACTCTGGGATGTACACCAGTTTCACTACATTCTTCATTCTCCTGGTGAAAGTAGAAAAAATAAGTCTTTGCTTGAACAATACACAGGGACTTCCCTCCATCTCATAGTTGCTGATGGACAATAGATTTAGCTCAATGGCAAACACAGACCAGACCAATGCTTCCAGAGGCTAAGCAGAGCCCCAGAAAAGGTCAAAATTAAAATGTATTAAACTACTTGAGTCGGTCAACATTCCATTAGTCAGAGGGTAAGTTCAAAACATCTTACACTATTGGCAAGGTTTTTCTTCTGTAAGGCTGAGCTCAGCCACCTAGCAACAGCACAAAGGATTCCACACAGATATAGTTAAACTCATTCTGCTTGATCATGAAGAAAAGCTGTGTAGGATCAGGACATAGCAGAGTGGCCTGCTATCCCACAGCCACCAGGGAGTCTGGTTTGAGAAATTGTGAAATTGAAATGGAGAAATGGCTTTTTTTTGTCAGACTCTTAGAATGTAGGCCTATTAAATGTCTCCACTGGGATTTATTTCTCCCAATTCCATGTAGAAGAGTGCCTGGACACAGGCACACATACCATTTATACACATACACACACACCACAACACTGAAAGAAAAGATGTCATTATCAATCAAATGTACTCATTAAAGCCTCCTTGTGATCATGCACAGAAAAGTGGTAAGAATTGTGTTGATTATGATGCAGCATTTCCTATGCAGCTGTCTGGAGATGATGAAGAATCTGTACAAACTTGGATTCTTACGCTATGGGCAGCTATCTCTTGTTCTGTTATTTAAAGCAAGTCATTTGGCAGTTGATACTGTCCTAGACATAACACTTTTCTTCTTAGAAGACAGGAATATCTACTTAATAGTCAAGTCATAGCAGAGGCTTTGGAAAACATCTAGATTACAAATCCCTGTCAGCCATGACCAGTGAGTGGAATCTGGGCCATGTTATTCCCAGGAGAATGGCTTCCTTGAAAGACGATGGGTCAGGCGAGAGAGGCAAACACCCAATTCCCAAAGCAACTCAGCTTTCTGCTTGAAAACTCACTGAGCCTGTATGGGAAACCTGCGTGCAGTTTTGGAGCCTAGACTAAGTCTATAAGCACACTGTGAGACTCAAGAAAGGCACAGCAAAAGAAAACTAGGTAATTAATTGTATTTTTTAAAAATGATGTATTTAATTTTATTTAATGTGCATAGGTGTAAGCATGCCAGATTCCCTGGAGCTGGAGTTACAAATAGTTATGAGTGCCACATGAGTACTAGGAACTGAACCTGGGTCCTCTGGAAGGGTAGCCAGTTCTTTTTATGATCATGGCTATTGGCACATATGATAAAGTCAGACCTCAGCTCTGGAGAGAGGCGTGGGAGAGCTTAGAGAGCTTGCTGAGAAAAACTCTTGCTTTAATGTCAACAGCATTCCTAACAGGCTGCCAGGGCCTGGGGTAAAAAGTCTGTAATGCTCTCTGACAACAGAGAAAAAACTGAGAGAGACATGTCCATCGCGGAGCGGAGCACATTAAAAGCAGCCAGTTGATTCTGCTTTCACTTTCATTGCAATTTTATATATTTATATATATATATTTATATAAGCACAATTTATAAGAATATATACGCGTATATATACACATATATGTGTGTGTGTGTATATATATATATATATATATATTTGTAAGTATTTTTAAAAAAATCAGTTTTGTAAGTGACCAAACCAGAGCCTGTTAAAAGAAAATTGTAGAAAAATAAAATGCATACTCGTTCTTCTTTCCTCAAGCAAATCTAGTTTGAGCTCACCAGCTATACATTATAGTTCAGTATGAGTCATGGTCTTGTACATAGTTATACACTTTTGCTCCAAGAAATAGAGTCTTAAAAACTACTATTTGGAATTTCTATATTTGCTCTAATAATATTGAAACTTCTCTATATCAAGATTTGTATTTTCTACATTTAAAATGTTACAAGAGCATTAACTCCAATATATTCCTGGCAGCATCATTTATAATAGCCAGAAGCTGGAAACAATCTAGATGCCCCTCAACTAAAGAAAAAATTAGATTAACAAATTGTGATACATTTACACAATGGAGTACTACTCAGCAGAAAAAAAAAATGACATCTTACAATTTGCAGGCAAATGGATGGATTTGAAGAGTGTCATTTGAGTGAGGAACACAGGCCCAGAAAGATACATATGGAATGTATTCACTCATAAGTTGATTTAGACATAAAGCAAAGACTATTCAGGCTGCAAACCCCAACCCCTGAACAAATAGGTAACAGGAGGAATTTAAGAGAGACATTCAGGGATCCCCAGAAAAAAGAAAATAGAGAAGATCTCCTGGGTAAATTGGGATCATAACAGGGAGCAAGCACAGGGAGGTGTGATCAAATCATGAGAAGAGATGGTTGAGTGAGAGGGGCAAGAGAGAGGGAGAGGACGGGAGAGGGAGAGGGAGAGAGAGAGAGAACAAAGAAATAGATATCTTGATAGAGGGAGTCACTATGGGGTTAGAAAGAAACCTGGTACTAAGGAAACCTCCAAGAAGCCACAAGATGTCCCTGGCTAGGACTCCAAGCAATAGTGGAGGGGGTGCCAAAACAAGACTTTCCTTGTAATCAAATGGAATGACCACCCTGATTGTCATTATAGAACATTCATCCAGCAATGGATAGAGGCAGAAACAGAGAGCCATAGCAAAGCACCAGGTTGAGCTCCCAGTCCAGCTGAAGAGAGAGAGAGGAGAAAATATATGAGCAAAGGGATCAGGATCATGAGGAGGAGACCCACAGAGATGGCTGATTGGAGCTATTGAGAGCTCACTGAATCAGATACAATCACTGAGGAACTTTCAGGGAATGAAAATAAACCCTCCAAAGGTAGATGACAGTCAAATGGCATGGGCAGTCTATGGAGCCTCTTGCAGTAGGATCAGAGTTTATTCCTGGTGCATGAACTGGCATCTTCCCTACATTCCCTAGAACACATTCCCTACAAAGAAACACTTGACCCAACCCTAATACTGGGATGAGGAACTCAGACCTACCTCAACTAGATATGCCAGGCTGAACTGACCCACTTTGGGATTCCTTACCTTCTCTGGGGAATGGATGGGGAGATGGGGTGGGGGGAGGCTGAGGGAGGATTGGGAGGGACTGGGAGGAGGGAAGGGAAGGGAGCAGTGGTAGATATAGGAAAAAAAAACTTTTTAAATAAAAAAATAAATAAAATGTTACACAGTATTTCAGTATACTACATTGCACATTTTATCTGTTTACAGTGAGGCCCTATGACTTAATAGAGACAGTCCACAGAGTAGTGTTTATATATATCAATAACATATTAGTTTTATTTCCAAAGATTGAGTTTCTCGAGTTAGTATATACTTTACCTTGCATTTTCAAGTTGATGTTAGCAGTTGGTTTTTCTAGACAATTCTGTTTTTCTTCCTACTGAATATTCAGTTTCTTAAGGATATTTTAAAGTTGTGTACCCACAACTGTGTATACAATGGCTAGTGTATATATTTTGATTAATTATGGCTATCACTAAACTGGTTTTGTGTACATTATTTAAATAACTCATAAAATTAACAATTCAGTAGTTTTATTTACTAACCTTTTATTATTGGTTGGACTGCTTTTAAATACATATTAACCATTTATACATTCCTTTTTGATAACAATCGTCAATTATTATTGAGAGAGTAATATACTTTTTCTTGGTTTGTAATTTTTACTGTTAAATTCTGTTTCTGGTGTCTTTGTCTCTATTGCAGTTTTAATTTTGTTAAAGAGTATTAATGATTACAGATTCTTAGAGTTGCTAATTGTTTTTATGTCTGCTTTGAAAAACATTAACTTTCTAAGAATTTTGTTTCCCTCTTTGTACTTAAAAAGTTTAAAGTAAGTCTTATGTATGATGTCAGAAATAATTATAAGCAATTATTGTATATAAATTAAAAAAATAATTCGTCATTAGCTAGCCCTTTGCCCAAATGCTAATTAATAGACAGTTCAACCTATTTATTTTTACTAACTTGAAATTTTACTTTTCACGCTAGTTTCATGAAATTACATTACCTATATAATTAGATTATTTTGTTCCAATAATTATTTGTCTATTCTCTTTTCAGCTTCACAGCATTTATTGTAATATTCTGACTTTGGAGGCTTTACTAACTGTTATTTGTAGCTTTTTTGTTTTATGAGTGCAGATACAGTGTGTTAAATAGATTGATTAGCTTAGTGAGTTAGTTGATTTTGCTTAGTTCCCTATCATAGGGAACTAAACACAGGAGTGTTAGAGAGTAGTTTATGCACTTTTCTCCATATATTTTTGTAGCCCTCATTGAAGTTTCTCTGTTTTCACTTTTCTTCAGCTTTGGTTAATGAAGCTGTTATTTATCAACCTTGAATAGAGTAAATATTGTGATATTGTTCCTGTTTGTGAATAAACTGACAATTTTCTCATTTAGTTATTACTATTATTTTTGAAAGTCAGATCAGTCTTATATATTTATCTTGTGTCTAGCTACCATGCCAAACTTTTTCCTTATTCCAATTAATTTGTCTAGGCCATCAATATCTGCAAAATATTTGTGGCTTTTCCTTTTGTCAATATGTTTAGCATCTATGTCCTTTTCACTTGTCCCTTTGGCTAAAATATCTTAAGTAAATATAATAATCTAAATGCCTGTCAGATATTCCTTCAGCTATTTAACATATACATGACCTAACATGAGTATCCCATTTATGAGAATAACACGTTCATCTTCTTTAAGTAATACAGTATATTTTTAATGATAGTCATAATGATTTGCAAGTTTTGAGATAAAAATACAGGTAAGTATTTAAAGAAGTTGAGAGAGAAGAATTCTCTTTGATTTAAATTCTACTGTATTGATCAATATAATAGATTTCTATTCCTATTTGGGCTCATTGTGATGATATACTGAATATTTAACAAAAGTAGGCTGGAATATCAGAGGACAGACCTATAGTAGCACAAATGAGACTCAGAGCCAAATATCGAGAGAAGGCTGAAATATCAGAGAGAGAAAGCACCACAGTCAATTCTCACCCAGCTGTCTTGCAACTTCCTCAGCCTCGCTTCTGGTTGCTTCTGTCTGTCGCTTCTGTGTCTGCCTGATCACTAGAGCCCTTATATACCCTATCCATCCAGATTAGGATTAAAGGTATGTAGCCTTGAACTCACAGAAACAGAAGAAATTCTGTCTCTGGAGCTTTGGGATAAAGGATGTTGATTACCACTCCCAACTTTCCCTGTGCTGGGATTAAAGGTGTATATGATTGACTCAGCTGTTTATCCTTGTATTCAAGGATCAAGAAGTTCTTGAGCTGTCTGCCGAGGATTTGACTGTGTTGTCTCTTTGATATCCTAGGATTTATTAAACATTTAACATATGTCCACACAGAGCAACCCACAGAGCCAAGACATGAAGGTCAGGGAGTAGTGACCCATGCCTTTAATCTCATTATTCTGGAGGCTGAGATCTTCTGGATCTCTGTGAGTTCAAGGCCAGACAGAACCAGGTGGTGGTGGCAGTCACTTTTAATCCTAGCACTAAAATAGTTGATCCAGGGTAAATAATAGCTGTGTGGAAACGAAAGAGAAACAGAAGGCAGAAGTGCTTTCCTTTTGCCTAGGTACCCAGTCAATCTGAAGACTCCTGAAGATAGGTTCCACCCTGTTGGGCCTGAGGAGCTGGCTGAGTGAGAATTGGTTATGGTTTGTTCCCTGTCTCTCTGATATTTCAGCTTTTTTCTAATATCTGGCTGCAGGTTTTTTATTATAATACCAAACAGATTTTTGTGCAATAGCTCATCCTATTAATATTTATTTCTTTACTAAGTCATCTTTTCCATTTATTGAATTTGAAAAAAGAAATCAACTACATGGCCTTCAAACTTTCCTAAAAATGCCTAAATGTTGACTTCTTCCAGTTGACCTTTGGAGAGTGCAATGGTTTTCATTTGTAACACTCTCATATAGCTATGGCTATATACTTCAGTCTTTAAGCACTTGTACAGTGAGTTTCAGAAAATAACAGAATGGTCTTAACTAATAAAGTGACAGAAAATCCTACAGGAACAAAAGTTCACTGTGTTCAAGAGCAGCAAATAACCAAAAGCAAATACATCTTAGCTGACTTCAGACATTTGATGAAAATCTGCACTCCTGGGACCTGGCAGTTCTAGAATCAGAAGCCATAGAATCAAACTCCAAAGAAGCAAGATATCATACAGTTAAAACTGTACAAGCATAGATTTTGCCTCTACGATCTAGGCTTAGCAACATTTGGGCTTTTGTTTCATGGAAAATTACTAATTGCACCATTTCATTCATCTTTTTTTTAAAGAAAAGATTTGTTTTTAAAATATCAATGTTTAATCTGTATGTGTATCTATATACCATGCATATGGGAACCCTGGGAATCCAACCTAGGTCCAATGTAAAAGTAGCAAGCCCTCTTAAAAGAGACATTTCTCCAAACCTGCCACTGTCTCAACTTTTTAATTTCCATATTAGATACATTTTCAGCTATTCTATAGATGTATGTTAAAGTTCATATTATAACCCCGCAGGCATATCACATTACACCTTCCAGATTATTTTCATTATTTTAAAAGAAAATGTGTGCATAATAATCTCATGAAGATTAGTCAGGTTTTCATTGCTCTTCAATGTTCCTTGGCTGGGATATTTGCTATATGTGGCTCAGTAGATGATCTTCAACAACTCTTCATTCCCATTTCACTGTACTGGGTATGAATTATAGCTTATGTGATGACTTTGCTCTAGGCAGGTACGATGTTATTTATAAGTTATTAGAAAGCCGCAATAAATAGTTCACTGGGCAATGTAATTTTCATTTACCAATAGAAAAAATTTAGGAATAAAATTGCTTCATTGAAATGTAACTGATTGTCTATCATTTTTAAATATTTTCTAGTTATTGTGGAAAATAATGGACTTCAATCTGACACTAATATGCAGAATTAAGGAATGCTCAGACAACTGGCTTTAAAAAAACAAACTGGGTGTTCCTATAAGAGTGGTTTGAATCAATGGCCTGAGTAATGAAGACCTATTCTTATCGTAGAAGCTTGGCACCATCAGAGCTACTGAAGGCCTGAAGAACAAAAAGCTCCCATCTCTTCTTGCGAATGCTATCATCATGATATTAGAGGTCTTGGTTCTCTAGCTAAGACATGCATTTCCACCAACAGCTGTTGTTCCCATGGCTTTCGATCTTGCTACAAAAAGCTAGTGACTCCATTTTTAAACATTAGCTTTGTGTGTTCTGCTTTCCCTGCAGGAACTTCAAGGATGCAAATGTGATCTTCCACCTCTGCTACTTCTTCTGACTCTTTTCCTTTTTACTTTATCTCATTTGCTACTGATTATTTTCTCACCTTTCCCAGTCATAATAATTTTTGCATTTAAATCTATAGTCACTTGAGAACTGACCATTTTATTTTATCCTTTTAATTTATTTTTTCAAAGTTCTAACAATCTAACTGATTCAAAGAATTTTGTTTTGTATCAGTTGATTCTTACTATTTTGTTGTCTATTTTTACACATAAACTTTGAATGTCTTAATGTGTTGTATATGCTTAGGTTTAAACAATCCCAAATATTTGAAAGTATTTATTCTCTTTGGAATTAGATTGTTTGTTTTCATTTCATTCCCTGCCCCCCCCATTTGTTTTGTTTTGTTTTGTTTTTGCAATAAAATAAAGATAAAAGAAGGAAAGGGGAAGTGCTTATAAACTGAGTTTTTTAAACAGTGGCTTTGTGAAAATCAATTTTATTTTCTCATTGTGAAAAGGGTCACAGAGCTGAGGGAGGGTGATATTCTTAGTTTAAGAGCACCCTCTTCTGTCATTGTAAGAAAACATTGAAAGTCCTAATTTCTGATCACATAATAAAAACATCATGTGACTCTCAGTGTGTTGTTTGTACTCACTTGGAGATTTTTTAGTACTTCATTTGTGACTGCTAATTGGGCTTATGATGACATAATGAATTCATATCTCAGTACATTTAAAAACATACTTTAGCATAATGATATTTTCTGTAAAATTGCAGATAGCTCATTTGCATAAATGCAAATCATTCATTCATTCATTGCTTCTTTATTCTTTGGTTAGTACATTATTCAAATGTTGCCACATTAGCTATGCATTGTGTGCTTATAGTGGAAAGATAATTAAAATTATGATCTTTCTTATTCATGAGAAAATATGATCTATACTTAAACATTGCCAATTTTAAAAATGATAAAAAGGAGTTACCATGTTGTCTTTTTATTTTACTAAGTTTAGTTAGTGTGTGTGTGTGTGTGTGTGAGAGAGAGAGAGAGAGAGAGAGAGAGAGAGAGAGAGAGAGAGAAAGAGAGAGAGAGAAAGAGTGTAGTGCAGTGCATTTGGAGGTATGACAGACAGCCTTAAGACATGGACAGTGTAGATTATCTCTCCTTCCTGGGATTGGACTCAGGTGGTCAAGATACATAGATCTCTTTATCTGCTGATACTTCTCCGGGGCTTTTGTATGTAAATTACAAGAGAAAGAGACATTTTTTAATGCAGGATTATCTAGGAATGATACTTAAAATGCCCAAAGGCTATTTTTTTTACTTTTCCATTGTTGATATTTTATTTTATTTTAAAAAGACATAAATAGATCAAGCAATAACTTCTAGCATTTTATTAAAGTTTCCTATTTAGTCAAGTAAGTGATTTCTTTGGCCACAATATCCATGGGTCTTTGCTGCTGTGACAAAGGAGTGAAAATGTAAAATTCTGTGAATGGATTGTTCTCTGTGTAGTTTTTTGTTTTTCTTTTCAAAATTGAGAATTTATATTTGGTTCTTATAGTATTTGATACATAAGAACTTTTGCCTGTTTAGTATTTTAGAGTGTTAATTTTAATTTCACAATATTGTTCCATTAAAATATGTTTATAATATAATTTGTCTATATGCTTTAAAATATAAATATTATCTATATATGATTACACTAATTGTCTTCATTTCTATTTGCTGAATTGTTTTTTCTAATTTTTCTGTTTTTTTGGCCTGTTTCTTATCTAAACTATAAATTAGATAAATTTATATCTGCTCTCTGGGTTGTACTGATGCCCTTAGTGTAGTTTAGTAACTTCTATTGGAAATGTTTCCTTTACTAGATCAGGTACAATCTACTAACTAGGTACAAAGCATAGTGAATACACTATTATAATATACCATTAAAATAAGAAATATTATAAAGTAGATAATGTAAAAATAGATAAAATAGGTTATGAGATAATGCTCATCAATGTCATTAAAGTTATTTTCTTTCAAAATAGCACTTGATTCACAAACAATGTATTAATATACTATTTGAACCTCCATGAAGTAGTGCATTTATACTTTGCTCCACCAATTTTTTTCCTGAAATTCTATCTGCCTCTCTGTTCTCTGTCATATTTTGTTCCCCACCTTTGAGCTGTGCATTTGGGAGAAATAAATTTAGTTCTTCTCCATCTGGCCTTCAACTGCTGAAGTTTATTTAAGTCCTTGAGAAGGTTGCCAAGAATGCAGGGCTCTTTGCTTGCTCAGCTGAGAGTGTATAAAGCCAGGGGGCTTTCCAGCTCAACAGGGTTGACGAGGACAGCACTACAAACAGCCTTCCCGTAAACAGTTGACATTACATAGCATCATCTACTTAGCTGTTATGCACTAAACATCATGTGGCAGCCTTCTCAGTTTCTTCTCAGATCTTAGCAATTAATAATATGCATCCCATCTCTGGATCAAGTAACAGTTTATAAAATATTTTCATGCTAAATAATATGAGGAAAAGTATAATCCTGATGTGAAATCAATTATATGATGGATTTAAGAGAAAAAAAAATTCTAAGAAAGTCACTAAAAATTGTTTCATTAATGTTAAGGTCAGAGAGAGAGAAACAGAGAGACAGAGAGAGAGAGAGAGAGAGAGAGAGAGAGAGAGAGAGAGAGAGAGAGAGCGCACAAGCATCTGAGTGGACTCACATATGCATGCTGATGCATGCCTGTTGAGGTCAGAGGACCCCTTCAAAGAGCCAGTTCTCTTCTTTCACCATGTAGGTCCCAAGTTTCAGGTTCAAACTCAACTTCTTAGTCCTGGCTGCAAAGTGCCTTAACTCTCTGAGCTGTCTCAATGCTGAGAGGATTGTATTGTTTTTAATGTTTGCTTTTAAAGGTTTTACTGAGTTTATTCTTTGACAATTTCAGACATGTATAATGTGCATCCTGATAATTATCATTGCTCCACTAATCTCCCTTCCATTCTGTTACTTCCAGCGTGTGCACGCACGCACGCACACACACACACACACACACACACACACACACACACACACCTCTCACATTCATGAGTTTTGTTGTTGGTGTTATTTAGAATCTCAGTGAGTTTCATCAACATCATCTGTGCTACTATGGTTTGGAACTATCCACTAATGCACACACAACTAAAAACAGTGACTAACCTGTCTCTAGAATACCTCAGTAGCTAATAGGTCCAGAATGAATGGTTGGGCCCCCTAATTTCCTCCAAGACAGAGAAACAAAGTACCTACTTTATAATACAAGTACAGACTCAAAAGAATTTAAGAATTTAAATAGATATTAATTAGTGTTTTCTAGATATTTGTGTGTTTTATTATAATTTAAATATCAGCATCCAAAAGATTTTGCAATAAGCAAAGTAATATATACAGTGTTTTGCTAGATTAAAAAGTCATAAACATAAATATAATGTAATATGCATCATTTCCTTTGGAGTTATGAAAGTTTTTGCACAATTCCCTACAGGCTGAGAAAAAAAAAATCAAGAATCTTTGATATGCAATATGAATAATTCCCAAAAGAACTCACAAGTCCTGTTTTTGTTTATTTTTGCTCTGAGTATGCAAATGGACTTTTATCTGTACCTTTAATCTTCTCACAAACATCCACTGACAAGCCAGAAGACAGCCTTATTTATGAATTAATCCTATCATTTATTATTATGAAAGACAAATATTACATTTGAAATGAAAAAGAAAAAATTGAATTGCAGAACCAGTAACATATGAAATCGGATAACTGTATCAGCAAACATCTTTTGAGCCAAGTGTGGAGGCTCACACCAATAAACCTAGCCCTTGGAAAACAAGGGAGTGGATCACAGAAGATCAAGATCGTCTTGGGCTACAGAATAAGACTCAAAAACAGAAAAAATCTTTTGAAAGCCATATAAACATCAAAAACAGGTAATACGTATTTTTGAAATACTGTATGCCACATGGTAGAAAATGTTAAAAATAAATAAAGTTACACCAAACATGCAATATTTCTAAAAATATAGTCATAATTTTATTTTACACATGCAGAAAGTTAAATATTAGTTTCATAATGTACTATTTTCACTAGGCTAACGGCTCTATTATCTCAAGCCTCAAGACCGATAAGTAAGCTACATGACTTTAACATTAAAGACAAGGAACTTTCTTACCTACATGTGGGACCAATATTCTCCACCACACAAGTGCCACCATTTCTGCAATAATGTATTGGACACTCTGCAAAAGAAGCATCATGAAGACCACAGTTGATTATAAACATTTTTATAAGGAAGAGTATGTATTGTATTGGCTATTGCATTAAACTTCATGTGAGGATAATTGGTTCTCCATTACAAAAGGCCAGTCACCCTCAGATAACTTCTTCCCATGCATTCCTCTGACTCTTAATTTGACCAGTGGTCCCTGATAATCTAGATGATTCTTGCCCTTTGTGTGCCCGAGTGACTTACTGAAAGAGAAGATGGTTCCCCTCTAGATTAGACACAAACTATTTATTTCTTAGATGTCTGAAGGACATAATTTTGACCATACTAAAAGTTTGTATTTGCTGAAACATTTCTTATATGCCACAAAAGTCACTCATTGATTGGAAATTAATGTTCTGCATGGGTGGTTTCACACTCCTGTGCATTGGGCTATTGTAGCTGTAATACTTCATGGAAACTTCTATCATTTTTAAATTTTAATACAATAATATAATGTCTATCCTGGCTATCTATTAGATGTCTAACATTGACCAAGGCCCTAAAAATGTGATCAGTAATAATACTGGCGACTTAACACACTCAAGTTAAGTAGCTGTGTAATATTGGGGGAGGTTGTTAACATCTCTCTGTGTTTTCTACTAAATAGAGTTAAAACAGAAGCCTGCTCAGGTTGTGTTGATGATTTTGAGAACAGCTCATGATGGCTTAATAAAGATATGTGGGTATGGAGGAGCCTGCTGTCTATATTGTTCCAGGTTTACAGAGGAGGCAAGAGTAAGTGAGGCATTAAAAAAGGTGTACAAAATGATGCAGCATCTTTGATGCCCAAGCTGCAAACCACAACCACTGAACAGCTTGGGATCAGAAACACCCTGGACTGACTCCTTGGATCCCACTCCCCCTAGAGGAACACCTGACTCACTCTTGAGGGAGAGGGGAGAAAACTGGATCTGCCAGGAGTGGAGACTGAACTAAGCAATATTGGGGTAGTGAGACCATGGGACTGCTGCCTGCCCAGGGAGGGGATGGGGATTTGTGGAGAAGAAAGAATGACCTGATGTGGTGGGAGGGGGAAGGAGGGACCTTGAATAAGGGTATACAAGGTTAGAAAATGTGACTTCTTGGTTCACAATAATAATAATAATAATAATAATAATAATAAATGGTTAATTTCTACTTCTTACAAATAAATTAAAATTACTTTTTTATTATTATCATGATACTAAGAAGCAATACAAACATACAAAAAAAAAGAAAAAGAAAAAAAGGACCTGGCAACCCTTCATGCTTAGAAAGAAAACATTGGCTGCAATCTGTCCAGTAAAGAGGAAGATCAAGAATAGAGGTGACCCAGTTAAGTGTTCTTTGTAATTCTCTGAAAAGATATGGCTGCTGCCTAAAGAAATAGGCTAGGGCTGGCACAAAGGGGTTAGAACTGTATGAATTATTTAGCAATTAAAATTCTAAAGTTGAAATAGTTTCATGATCTTTCTGCAGAGTAGAAAGATGTTCTAGTTTCTATCTGGGCCACTGGCAAGATGGAGGGGCTTCATTCACATAGTTGAATGATGGGGAAGGAAAATTAGAGAGGGAAACATGATGCTGTGTTGGGTTGGTTAAAGGACATGCAAAGGGGCATACTCCTTCATGATCCTTCATGACACTGAAAGACAAGTCCTGTCTCAAAATGGAGGTTTGTGATCCCAAGAGTCAGAATAGCTGAGGAAGCTGTATATTGGTAGGTACTTTGAGCTTTGAAATCACAGATGATAGCTCAAGGGAAAATGTGGAGAAATAGGAACAATCTGTTGCTCTTATCCATATGGAATATGGCTTGGAGACATACATTTGAAGCTTTCTTTATTGTCATTGATATAGGTGCAAAGTAGGCTTACAAATAGAACTTACCCAAGCTCAATGGAGAGAGAAAGAGAGAGGATAAAAGTAGAAAGCTGAAGGACATGTGGTTTGAGAAAGAGTGGTCAGCCAGTCACAGAAAAGCCCAAAAGCACTAGGAAAGAAGAAAGAGTGTTCGTGTGTTTGGGGTGTGTGCAAGGGGTGTCTGAAAATACCATGTGTTTAGTATCTAATGTCAAGTGTCATTTTCGGTTTTCCAAATATTCCAACAATTTGTTTTTCTCATAGTGTCTTTCCCATCTTGGCCTCCTGTAGTTTCATTTAACTAACTAGACTAACTAGAGGCTATAGAATTGGCAAGGAGAGTTAAAAAAAAAAAGTCTTTCCTTGTAGTGATGTGCCTCCTTGAACAAAAGAGATTTGAAATTTTTTTCAAAAAGAAGAAACCAGATGCTCTGAGAAAAAAGAGCTCAGCAATCAACAGGACACACACATTTTATACTTATTTCTCCTAAGTACAGTTTTAGTCTCTCTCAAGTAATGGTTTGTTCCATTGCAAAAAGTTAAACCAACCAGCCAAAACGAAAATTACCAATCAACTAAAAAAAAACAACAACAAATAAACAACAACAACAAACAAAAACAACATCCAAATGTGACACTCACTGTAAGGCATCACAATCTACAAGGGAACCATTGCCCACTTCCTTCTGAAGGCACTAAAATTCACTATGATCACAACAAATAAAGCAGCCTTGCTGCTTATTGGCAGGATGCTCTGAGAACCTCAGTATATGTTTCTCTATGGTAACCAATGGAGTACTGAAGAAAGAACAGGTATGCTGATAGAGAAAGGGACATGCTGGTGTACTGGCATATGCATGTATGTCTGTGTGCACATGTGGCATATGCGTGTGTGTGTGTGTGTGTGTGTGTGTGTGTGTGTGTGTGTGTGCTACTGCTTGCATGTGGAGACTGAAGGAGAAGGTCAGGTATTTTTTCCCATGTGTCATGTTCAATGGCTTTGTTGTGTGTTGTTTACCTCTATTTGTTTGAGACAGTATCTCTAAGTGGCCTTGAACTCACCAACTAGGCACCCACCTCTCTCTGCCTCCCCAGGATTTACATTAGAAGGTGTCAGCATAGCTGGCTTTTATAATTTTATTTTATCTATTTATTTTTGTGTGGTTTCTGGGGATCAATCTCTTCTCCTTGGGCTTTCAAAGCAAGCACTTTCTAGATGGAGCTGTCTCCCTAGCCTTAATGCTGCTATTTCCACAGAGTTGTAGATTTTTTCCTGTGGAGGTTTTATAAATTCATAGCAGATTATTAAATTGAAATACAGACTATTTTCATTTTTAATCTTCTCAAAGCAATTTTGAACACTAAATAAAATGGGAAAGTGGATGAATATGGTTTGTTAGAAATGAAGAGGCCCATTATTTCTAGTATATAATAGAAGGATCCATAAGAGTATATTATAGTAAGGACAAGGCCCCTTGTTCTTTGGCCTAAACTTCTGGCCACCATTATTGTGATCTTGTGTCTGGAGGCCAACAAAACTCATTGATACAACATTTGTGCAAGAATTTATATTCAATCCTATTTTGGTGTAATACTTTGGACAAAGAAAGGCACACACAAGCAGAGATATGACTTTTACCCTTAAATATGCAACTAGGTACCCAAATTTTATCTGAATAAAATAGAGGTTTGAATGTGGCATCTGATGTATTGACTTTTTTTCTGGAAAGATTGATAGGCACGCAAGCTCTGATTTTAGTTCTGTGTTACCTGGGACCAAGTACTTATAACTTCTATGAGTTTGGGAGTTTAAGTGCATGTTTTATCTATAATATCTATCATCCCTCTGTCTGTCTATATATATATATACATATATATATCTACATATCATCTATCTATATAAAGATATAGATAAAATATAGATAGGTATATGACAGTTGGAAAGATGAAAATATAACTCTATCATTTCTACACTAGTGAGATGTACCTGTAAGGTATTAAATAATTGTTCTCATCTCTGATAATCCCTCCTATGGCCCTTGCAAGGGGACCTCAAGATATAGAAAACAGAAATTTCAGAGACAAGTACAGTGTTTCAGAGACTTGAAGTAGCTCCAAGATCTTTGCTGGGAATTGATAGCACTTTGGTTTTGTTTAAAATTCATCTCTGTATTTATTGAAGGAATTTTATGAATAACCAGGAAACTAAACTACATTTTCCTCACTATGCATCTCCAGCTTCTCCTCATTCCTTCTCCCACTGTTATAATCACCACATCACCAGTATCTGAAGGCCTGCTTTGAGACAAATATAATCTAAACAGTCTGGCATATGTTACTCTTCTTAGCCCTCAGAACATTGCTTGAAATGGAAGCTTCATGGAATTAACCAAATTTATTTGAGTTGTTAGCAAAGAAACATATAAACTATAACTAAATCTTGGTCATCTAAATCAAGGAGCTTCTTGTCTAAAAATGTCAAATATTTTCTTATTTAGTTCAGTGCCAATATGTAGTGTCTATACACTGTGAGGATAGGAAACATATGTACAATATTATGGTTTAAAGAGATGCATGGACCCTAGAAGTTATGCAGCATGCCAAGTCCCTGTATAGATATTCTTTCACATGCTTCCAAAGTGTGTGTGTGTGAGTTTTTACAGGTGTTGTTTATGTGTGTAATGTTTTTGCAGAAGACATACAATAGCCTATGTTTCTCAGGAGGCACTATCCATATTGATTTTAAGATGGGATATTTTATAAGGACCTAGGTCTTACAATAATCTGCTAAGATATCTGCTCAGCTAGTCCCAGAGAAATCTGTGTTTCCCAGCACTAGAATTTATAAGCATGCACCACCATGTCTAGATTTATTTTTACATTGGTGCTGTGGATCTGGACCCAGATTTACATACTTTCATGAAGCACTGTACTGGTCTCTGGAGCCTTTTTTTATATCACGACCCACCACAAGGGTCATAGGAAAAATTACTATGTCACAGAGATTTGAAATTGCTCCAAGATCCTTGCTGGAAATTGTTATTGCTTTGGCTCTCGTTAAAATCATCTGAAATTTTATAAAGCTATGTCATCACCAAACATTATGTATGATATATTTTTGATGTCTCATGCAATTTTACATTTTGATGTCATTTTCAGATTCTCTTTGCAGTGGAACATCACTGTAATTTTAGTATTACTTTAGCACGGACTTTACAAATGGTTACTATTGTACATAATTAGAAAAATTACTTTCAGTTTCATTTTAGTTGGAAAATCTTGGATTTTTTTTGGTGCATAAGCAATCACTACCAGAAAACACTATGGCCTTCTGATGTAACACAAGGGCTGACAATATTCAGTGAAATATTCTCACCATGCATGAGTTTGATGAGTTCTTAGTGACCAACTCAAACCCCAGGGTGTGTGAGGTTAGATCTTCTCTGTCTGCTATGAGGCCACTGTGAGGGCTACTGGAAACTGCAAAGATAGAGCTTCTTAAAACATATATAAGGCTGATCTTACTAGGATCTAATGTTTGGAAAAGTAGAAATGAATGGCAAGTCTATTTCGTGAATCTGTCTTAAGGCATCTGTCTTTGAAATATAAGCATTAACTTTATCATACTTGATAGAAGAGCCCAAAGTATACAAAATGTAAATAAGAGAAGCAGAATATGGATTTTGTTTGTGACAATGGCTTCACTAGCTGTTTGTGACATCCTAACCCAGTAACTATGTCAATGTGACCCACACTTTGTGGGTGGACTGTTAAGTACTTGGCTGAAGTAAACAGCTTGTCTATGACCAGCATGAGTAGCAAGTCTTCTGTTTCTCTGACTTTATTCTTAATGGCACACCATGTCAGAGCAGGAAATGAATCATAGCACAGTTTACTTTGTGCTCACAGAAGGATGTCCTGAAGAAAACCTCTCCTTCGTATAGACATAAACAAAGTGTCAAGAGTTTCAAAGAACAAAACTTTATTATTACCACATTATTATTCTCTTTATTCATTATTTTTATCAGAAAGTCTTACTGTGTATCTCAGGCTGGACTCACAAACTTCCTACCTCCAGTTTCTACCTTATGAGACCTGAATCTACATATGCTTCTACCTCAGCTTCTTCTTACTCTCTTTCAACAGAGTGACAGGCTTTCCTTTGGGTTCACTTTTCTTTGGGATCTACGATGCTTAGTAAAGGAATAAAGGGAAATAGCAATGGTTGTGTAGATTATTTTGGTATATTTTGTATATGGGACTATATATATATGTGTATATGGGACTAGATCTGGTGATTTATTCATTTCCTACTATACTCATCAAAAGCAAAAGTGGATAAATGAAACTTTTGTGAACTACAACTAGCTCATGTTTGTGAACTACAACTGGCACATATTTTTAATTCCATAAGTATCTTTAAGGATATAAAATATATTTTTACCTACATTGATATAAAATATTTTCAACTTCTTAAGAAATATGATCAAATATATCTTTCCTTACTAATTTACATTATCATTACTTTTGACAGAATTACATAGCCTCTAGCTCTTTATTACTTTATACATACCCTGCATAAAATAAAAATTTGACTACTCAGAAGATAACAATTACCTATATCATGGGAGTTTATAAAGTGTATCATAGGAATTTTTAGAGCAGTTTTAGAGCATCTCATGCTGTATGAATGCTCCAAAGTCAGAAAAATAAAAGGTTCAAGAGCAACCTAAGATTTAATATACTTATGTAAAGCATATTATTAAATTATGTAATACTTTCATGGAAAAGTATGCATTTTATAAAGATACTACCATTATATTATAGGTATTTCTTATTATAGAAGAAAAACAATTTTGATAGATTATTAAATACCAAGAACTACAAATTAAATTCCACTAATATTGTACATTGTTTTCCTTTGTGTTTTTTTTATATGAGTGGTGCTTGTTACTATATGTTCAGGTGTGTGGGGGGGGGTGTGCATGTGTGTAGAGGCCACAGTTTGATGTCAGCTGTTTTTCTTTTTCTCTCTCTGACTTACTTTTTTCATATAGGATCTCACTAAAGCCAAGAGCTTACTAATTTAAGCTCAGTGATCAGCCTGTCTCTGCCTCTCCACTGTAACTACTATGCCCAGGTTCTAACCTGTTGAGGATCTGAACTCAGGTTCTAATGTATGCAGGATTAGTACTTCATTAACTGAATCATTTGCCCAATTTCTAGTTTTTATTATTTATTGAACACATAAAGAATAATAGAGTTCATTACTCATAAACTTTTCACAAATCTAGGATATCAATATTCTTCTTGCCTCCAAGCAAATACCATAAATCTATATCTACTATTATTTAGATTATCACTTGCAGATATAGTTAATAGTTTGCATTGCAAAGAAAAGTTGAGGAAAAAAAAAAAGAAATACCTGAGCAGCTGGACTCATCCAGTTGGAAATGTTCACAGTGGGCTATACCATCACAGCGCTGGTGAGATGGGATACAGATGCTTGATGAGTTGCACACCAAAGCTCCACTGGGGCAACTCTGATTGGCTGTACAAAAAGTAAAGATCATGGTGAAGATGAGCAATGGTAGCAAGTATATCTGTTTTTAAATGAATTTCTAGTAATAAAATAATTATTCTCTTACCCATTATTTTTCATACTATATTTTAGAAAACAGTTCTGATGTGGGATGTATTGCTGTATGCTCTGAATTACAAATAGATAATGAAGGAATTGTTTTGGCTTATGGCAAAGTATAGGCACGTGGGAAATCCAGGCATAGATGAAAGAAAAGGAGGGCAGAGTCAGACTGAGACACTGGAAGCTGTGGCAGAGAGAGCAAGATGTAAACGTACATGTAAGCCAAGAGCGAATGGCAAAACATAGGTTAGTAGAAAAGGGCTAAGTTAAGATGTAGGAGCTATCAGTAAATAAATGAGCAGCTGGAATGGATGTTTTGGTAAATGGGGTGATCATACGAGTGGGTGTGAAACTGAGAGGACTGATAACTGAGTTTGAGGGGGTTCATGATGTAAAATCACCAAATAATAAATAAAAATATTTTAAAAGATGTAGGAGCTAGCTGGCAATAGGCCTAAGCCATAGGCCAAATAGTTTGTAATTAATATAAGACTTGGTGAGATTATTGGAATTAAGCAACTGCAGGTAGTCTGAACCTCAGGGCTAGGGAAGCACTAGAAACTTCTGGCTACACAGTTCTTTAATATTTTTTTCTTTATTGTGGGATGAGAAATAGCTCAGCAGTTGCAAGCATTAGCTTCTCTTCTAAAGGACCAATATTTGATTCCCAGCATCTTCTTGGCAGTATAAAACTGTCTGTAACTCCAGTTGTAGAGAATCAAATGTTCTTTTCTGGCCTCTGGAGGCATCAGACACACAAGTAGTACACAGATATACTTACAGGCAAAACACCCATACACATAAAATAGAATAATTTTTTTATTATGAATAAAGTCATATTTTTATCCATGTATTCCCTAGTTCAAAGTCCCTTACCCCTCCCACTTCTCCCAGTCACTCTCTTCTCCTCATCTCTTTATCTCCTCCCCACCAAGGGCAGGAGGTGCCAAGGTGGGACCTTCAGCATCCACTCCAGGCAGATGCACTTTCCTCACCCCAACATCAAGACTGGGTCAGGTATTCCTGTGGAGGGAATGGGATCCAAGGTGCTGGTCCAAGGTGTTTCAGATCCCAAGCTGTTCAGTGGTTGTGGTTTGCAGCTTGGACATGCTTTGCTTTTTGTTTAGAGTCCACTAATGAGTGAGTACATCCCCTGCTTATCTTTCTGGGTTTGTGATACCTCACTCAGGAAGATATTCTCCAGATTCATCCATTTGCCTGCAAATTTTAGGATATCATTTTTTTCTTAATGCTGAGTAGTACTCCATTGTGTAGATGTACTACAGTTTATTAATCCATTCTTCAGTTCAGGGGCACCTAGGTTGTTTCCAGGTTCTTGCTATTACGAATAATGCTGCAATGAATTGAGCTAATGCCTTTGGAATGCGAATGTTCATCTTTAGGATATATGCCCAGTAGCGGTATTGATGGATCCTTGGGGAGATGGATTCCCAGTTTTCTGAGAAACCACCATACTGCATTCCAGAGTGGCTGAACAAGTTTTTATACTCCCACCAACAATGGAGGAGTGTTCCCCTTGCTCTGCATCCTTTCCAGCATAGGCTGTCATCTGTGTATTTTATTTTAGTCAATCTGACAGGTGTAAGGTGGTATCTCAAAGTTGTTTTATTTTTCATTTCTCAGATGGCTAAAGATGTCCAACACTTTTTTCAAGTGCCTTTCAGCCATTTGTAATTCTTTTGCTTAGAATTCCCTTTTTAGTTCTGAACCCCATTTTCTGATTGGGTTATTTAAAGTTTTGGGCTCTAGTTTCTTGAGTTCTCTATATATTTTAGAGATCAGTCCTCTGTCACTTGTAGGGATGGGGAAAATCTTTCCCATTCTGTAGGCTGTTGTTTTGGCTTTACAGAAGATTCTCAGTTTCAGGAGGTCTCTCTTATTGATTGTTGGTCTTAGTGTCTGTGACACTGGTGTTATATTTAGGAAATAGTCACCTGTGCCAATGCGTTGGAGGGTATTTCCCACTTTCTTTTCTATCAAGTTCAGTGTGGCTGGGTTTATGTTGAGGTCTTTGATTTACTTGGATTTGAGTTTTGTGTAGGGTGATATGTTTGGATCTATTTTCATTTTTCTACACACTACCATGCAGCTATTCCAATAACATCTGTTAAAGATACTATCTTTTTTTCATTGAATATTTTGGGCCTCTTTGTCAAAGATTAGGTGTTCATTGGTTTTTCAGCTAATAAAAGTCTTTTTTCTTACAAATTTTATACATGTATAGAGTGAAATTCATATTTCTGGTCCAGGTTTCACTATATCCCATTTGACACATGCCCTCTCAACTTCATGTCTTTTTAAAACCCACTAAGTATGCCCAATGCTGCCCTTATGGGAGTGGAGCTTCCACTAGAATATGAGAATCTTCTCAAAGCCCACATTCTCACAGAAGAGTGATTTTCCCCTCTCAGCAATTATCAATTGTGCTTCTTAGTAAAAAGTAGAGGCTTAGATATTCTCTACCCATTGTATGCTACATTTTTCTGGCTTGATCTTATGTTGGTACTGTGCAGGAAATCGCAGCTGCTGTGAGTCCATAAGAACATCATCCATGTCATGAGAAAAACTGTTTCCTTTAAATACAATTTAAATTAGCTCATAATTTTTAGCAAAAGAAAAAAAAAACATTGATGAAGTTATTTCTCAGATTTTCCAGGGACTCAAGTTTATGTTCCCCCATAATTATTGTATGGTATTAATTTATAACAGGACTGTATTTTTAGATAGAGACTTAAAGATAGGAATTATCATTAAAGTACACCATCAGTGTAAGATCCTAATCACATGCTATTAATGTCCTTCCTCAGAAGAAATATGGGGGAGGGGGAAGGAGAGAGAGAAAGAGAAAGCATGGGAGAGAGAGAGAGAGAAAGAGAGAGAGAGAGAGACAGAGACAGAGAGAGAATAAGAGAAGAAAGGTAAAATCGGGGTTTGCAGTTTGCATGAACAGAGGTAAGGTCCTGTCTTCTAGATTTTGTGAGAAGATAGTAAATACTGAAATCTCTTTGAATTTTTTATTTCCACAAAGCTTAAAAGCTATGAGTGGTCATTGTGTATCTGTTTGTCCATAACTATTTAATAAAACTTTGTATGTGCCACTCATGTGCCTCTAATGAATTGGTTTTAGTGTGATGGATGCAGAAAACTTCCTTGTTGGGGTTTCTAAGGAGAGATTGTTCCAGTTTCAGAGCATATGGATAGGTCAGAACATATGCTCACAAAGCCCTAGAATGTCATGGGAAAAAAATGTGTTTATTGAACCTCATTATAACACTCTGAAGTGTGAAAAGCAGAGACTCCTTCCTATCACAGAGAAACTATCTTCTGTGGGTGAGAGAGCAGGACTAATGGAAACAATTCATTTCAAGAAACAAATAAAATGGCAAAAAAGAGACCACCAGCAGTCACTTCTTCCAAATCTTGACATGGGATATAGGATTAATGGATAGGGTCATTTGTTTTTAGTGCTTTGCACAAGTTTAAATGTTTCAAGAAGTACTCTGAGGTGGTAGCAAATTTAGGCAGGAATAGCAGTTGATCTTTGAAGGTGTTTTGCTGTAACAAAATCAGACTTCTTAGCTATCAGAGTGCTTCCAGGCATTTATTGTGAGAACAATGTTTAAAGATAATTCACATAAAGTACTGCCCTGCCAATGGAAATGTAACTTTTTAGTACACTGAAGTGGCATGTGTTTCGTTGAGAATCATTTTTCCCCTGAAAAACTAATGGAAAACTACAGTTAATCTGTGGGAACAGGGTCTTACTGTGTAGTCTAGGCTAGCCTAAAACTTAAGGAACCTCTGCCTCAGTTTATTGAATGCTGGGATTTCAGGAATGTTCTGCCTTGTCTATCTTGAGATGACTTTGATTGTATAGCCGAATAAAATGGAAGGAGGAAGATTCGTGTTGGCACTCCTCTGACAGCATCTGTAGTTCACCCAGCTTTGGTGTTCTATCGGTCAGTATCTACTCACCTCCTCCAAAATAGGTGGTCCACTGACACTGTGGCCACATATGCTATGGCCAAAAATTGATAAGGAGATGTTTCTCAGATAAATGGGATCCACAGAAAGCTATAAATGTTAGTATCAGTGGGGCTGGTGAAAGATTTAGAGTTTACAGAACAGTTACCTGAAGCTAAAGTTTAAGAATATAGTAGGTAATGCACTTGGGAAAGATGTTGGTGAGAAAATGTTGGCAAGTAGATGAATAGGAAGAATGAGTAGTCTTCTATAGTGTGTTTGGATAACAAGGGATGACAATGATTATTTCAGAATAGCTAGGAGAGTGTGAATGTTCTCAGTACTAGTAAATGCTTCATATCCCAAGTGATAAATCTGCCAGATATTCCTACCTGATATGGCCCAAGTATAACTTAGCTGTTAAAAATGCTGAGCTTCATGGACACAAACAAGGGAGTTGCACATATGAACCCATACCAATTCGAACACGTGCCTAAGACCTGTGCAAGGACAAGCTAGACAAAAATCCCATTACAAAGAGATGGACTAAACATTAGTTCCACCATTGTAGTGGGATTATATTGTTATATCATGAATAATTGTCCCATCTATTAGTTTAATAAAAACGCTGATTGACTGAAAGCAGACAGGAAGTGTGGGCGGAACTACCAAACTGGGAAAACTTTGGGAACATCTCAGAAGAGACACAGATGCCACAGAGATGCCACAGAGATGACATAGAGGAAAGAAGCTGAAATGCTGCTCTAAGAAAGGGTACTGAGCTGCATGGCCAAACAGGATAAGAATAATGAATTAGTTTAAGGGTAAAGACTTCACAAGTTATATGTCTGGGCTCTAGGTCAATCAGCATAAAAATAATACAAGCGTCTGTGTGATTATTTGGGCCTAAGTGGCAGTGAGGCTGAAAGTAGGTCCAAACATCTGGGCTAGACTGGAAAGTAAACCTATTATAACAGACCATAATTGGTATTTGATAGCTGCTAAGAGAGGAGAACTAGTTTTAATTTTATAATATATTCCCCTGGTGGGTCAACCACTCTCCAGGGAAAAAAACACCTCCAAGAGTAGTTGAAAAATACAAACTGCACTTTCAGGAGTAAGGGGTTAAAGAAGAAACTCAAAGTTGTGTAGAGATAGGAGAGGTGGTTGTGGGAGGAATTGGTGCAATATAGTGAACATGTTCAAAATAGACTTATGAAATCCTCAAAGAGTTATTAAACTGTGGTTAAAAAGAGAGATACTGAGTTCCTCTGCATTGCCTGCTTTCTTTTTCCATTCTCCCAGCCTATTCATCTGACCCAGGAAATCAATATACAAAGTGCACATTCCTCCCCGGAGCTATGTCTTCAGTCTCCTTATCCATATTTTTTATACAATTATAACCTACATAGGGGTCTACATTCAGAAATCTTATTATAATGAACCATTCATGTATTGTTTATTTTTAAAATAACATCTACCAAATAAATGAGTTTATCTCTTTTTCATAAGGAAACTTACTATTTTTGAGCATGGATTATGTTCTACACATCCAATACTCTCTTGGATGCATATTCCTGATACTGATGTTCTGGTGAGTAAATTTTGCATACATTCACTTTGTTATTATTTTGAATGCTAATGTTATTATTTTTATTCTAATTTTAGTTCTGTTCTCTCATCTGAAACAAATTCTCCCTTCTACTCTTTCCTGTAAGTGCTAAGTAGAGCACCTAACATTTACTGGAAACTCAATAATAGACATTGGTGTGAACTGACATTTCAGCAGCTTAGGAAGGATTGCTCAATACAAAGTACCGCTTCAATTTTTCAGCACCAGCAATTCAGTCAATGAAGATACATATACTTAAAAACATGATTTTTCATGTCCAACTTTACATTAAAATTTGATACTAAGTCTCAAATTAAATTGGATGAAGCACCAATAATTCTTCTTGGTTGATTGTACTTTCAGACAGAAACATTATTTAACATAGTTGACAAAAATCTGTATAAAGGTCATGGATAGTTATCTTTATTCCTGGATCACAAAAATTAACAATTTTCTTTGAATAGACTGTGGGTTAATTGTCTTTATTCTAGTGAAATTTCCCACTGTATTTTTTTTTTTAAATTTAACATAAGAATTTTACTAAGGTGTTCCAAAAGATAGGGTTAGTATTAATTAAATAAGATAAAAATAAAACAGCTTTTGTAGAATTAGGTTACATTTTCAAAAGCTCTGAATGACCAATACTGCCTTTGATGCATCTCTTTTAGAAACTGTAAAACTCAGAAGAGCAGGATGAGAAAGAAATGTAGATTAATACCACTTCTAATTAATGATTTGGAATACAATGCATGCTTTCTAGTAAAAACAGTGCTATAGGTCATATTTTAACACATTCCCAACACTCTAGACATGGAGCACTACCAAGCAGAATAGAAGTCCCCAAAAAGGACTCACTGAAAAGATCAGTATAAACACCAGATAGACCTGCATTAAAATGGCCAGAAAATAACGATAGGACTGAAGAACCCAAAACTGCTGGTTTCTATGTCCTAGAAGCAAGAAGAATAGGTACTGCATTTTACAAATGGGAACCGGTTGAAAAAAAGGTTTCCTTTTCCGCTGTCACTCATAAGGCATTCTAAAGCAAAGTTCCCTGGCTTATAGAAAGCCATACTCATAGGGAATTTAGAGAAGGGAACTAAAAACACTAGAACAAGTTGTAATGCTGAGGACTGGGCACATAATATACAGAATTGAATGAATCCAGAATTACATACCAGGGTGTAGACTGCTTTACAGAACCAGTGAGCTTATTTGTAGTTTGGCCTAATTCCATTGGCTTTCTCCATGGTACCAACCTCTATCTAAGCTCCTCCCTCTGGTTTTGTGGCTCTCCTTTGTTTCTGGGTTCTAAAATATATCATCTTGTATCTTAACTCTTTTAAGGGGAGACACTTGGAAAACAGCAGTTGGAAAACCACTTCAACCTTTTAACAGCACTAGACAAAAGTCCCATGGGAGAGACATTCTCCAAAATAGAAGGAAAAAGCAACATCATTATTTTTTAGGGCAAGAAGTTGAAAGGAAAATAATACTGTGGAAATCTTGTTAGAATATCTCTAGTCTTCCACACATCTTCATCTTTATAGTTTACCCTCTGTGTTTACTCCTATATATAAACACTGACCAGAATGCTTTAGTTTGTATGGAAGCATTTGTGCCATGCAGACCTTTTAACCCATCATTTTTTTACTTCTGCTAACTTATTTTACATTTTAATTCTTGGATCCAGTTTGATCCTAAAAGAACAGAAGTGAGAGCTTTGTATCTATGTTCTCTCAGTAGCTTTCACTGTTTGCTTTGTTAAATCATTTTTTAAAGCTAGCATACAAATTAATGGGTATTTAAAACAGTCTTTTAAAACATTGACATTCATGTGCCTCTGTAGCTTTGCACACTTGTGAATGCAGGCGCCCATGGTGGACATAGGACATCTGGTTTTAGGGGCCATTAGTGTATTCCAGGAAGTAAACTCAGGTTCTTTGAAAGAGCACTACACTCCCTAACTACTGAGCCATACCTCTAGTCCAAAGGCTTGGACTTTCCTGTAACATTTTAATGTATTGTTAATTGTTTAATGTATTCCCCTCTCCCATCTCTTTCCTTTTGGCACACATTTTGTTGTTGGGCCCCTTCATGCCCACCCCCAACAACACCCCTTCTGCTTTCATGTAACCAATGTTTGTTTTAGTTTATTGTTTGTTTATTTACACTTCCTTCAGGCTTTAATCTTATTTTCTCATCCATACTGCAGCATCAGTTATTATACGCTGATCAAGAATCCTTCTATGTCTTGTGTTTCTCCTTTTTATCTCTGTGAATACATGTCCAAACACATTCTAAATATCCATTTTCATGTAGATATGCCACAGGTTTCACAAACACAGAATCTAAGATGAAATCATGATCTTCTAAGAGAATCTCCTGTTTCCTCTATTTCCACAGCTGTAATCATGGCATATGAGCTGCTCTGATGTCCAAATAGGGAACTTCCACCATTCTGAATTCCTTTATTTTCCTTCTCACGTAGTAGTATCATAAAACATTCATAGAGTTTATCACTACCATATTTTAATCAGTCTTTGTATATTGAAATTATGACATCTAACCAATCTCTCTCCTCTAGTCTGATCAATACTGATCTACAGTGAACAAACATTCTCATATAGCCCTGGCATGGTGAGAAAACACCTCATGCTCCATAACACAATGTGTTTACCCATATCCTATACTTATTAGCATTCTCCATCAGTAGAGTATGTACCAACACCCTGAGCACATGTATACGTTTGTGTCAGTGATACCTGTCTTAGTTAGGGTTACTATTGGTGAAACACCGTGACCAAAAGTAACTTGGAGAGCAAAGGGTTTATGTCTCTCACAGTTCCATGTAACAGCTCATCATCCAAAGCAGTGAAGATGAGAATTAAAACACTGTGGGAACCTGGATACAGGAGCTGATGTAGGTCATAAAAGTGTGCTGCTTATTGGTTTACTCTCATGGCTTGCTCAGTCAGCTTTCTATGAACCAGAAAGAACCACCAGCCCAGGGACATAGCACTATGGATAATGGATTACCCCCCTTTCCATCAATCACTAACTAAGAAACGGTCCTGCAGGCTTGTCTACAGCCTGATCTTAGAAATTTTCTTAATTGAAGTTACCACCTCCTAGGTAACTTTAGCTTGTGCCAAGTTGACATAAACTAACTAGCACGGTGTCCATGATTAGATATAGTGTCAATGAGGATTCTATTGAAGGTCTGAGAACAAATTATTGAATTATAATTTACACAATGACATTGTAACTGAATAACAAAGTCTAGAAATGAAATATAATGTCTTAAAATATTTGGTGAACCGTGTTCATTAACCACTTCTGTGCTTTTGATTGTAGCATTTTATTTTTCATCCTACCTCGTGTAGATTTCCTTCAGGAACAGAACTTCATGTAAGTGTACACAGATGCTAAGCATCTAACGAATACTTGAAATCATAAGGACACAGTAATCTTCTAAGCTTATCTTTAACTAGAATTTTACCTTAAAGTCAAATATCAGATGACATCAGACCGCTATACTGAACATAACATCATTTCTGTTGGCCAAGTTACATTAAAGTTCTGATGGGAACAGAAATAAATAATTTGGCAATGTTTATCTGGAATCATTTCCCTTTGCTTACTTCACCAATAACAAAATATTACAAGACCTGATGTTTTTAACCAGAGAGAGAAAAACAAGGAAATAACAGGCAGCAGAACAATCCTCAAGTCTAAGGCAGATAAAGTTTTACTAATGTGAGACTAAAACTTGTAGTTCCCAGGGGATGTCTCCCACCTTTTCATTTGTTTTACTCCTTTTTCAATAATCATATTTCTAGATGTCTAGTTGATTACTAACCACCCCCACACTTCATTTCTTGATTATTTCATATAGCTCAATTTCCTAAATGACTTTTCTTCATATAAAAACTACAATTGCTATTATGTTTACTGGAATTTTAAAAAATCTGATGTAGAAATAAAGAACCACATAAATAAATACACAGAATGTTAGTGGCTTTTAAACTTCACCATGATTATCTAATCATCTTTACCTGTAACTAATTATTTATCAACATTTTCCCTCTTTATCTCTGAAATAGATGATGTTAGGCAAAAATGGCAAGTATTGAGCGCAGAGGTAGGGGTTTCTATGCACTGGCTCAAATTTTTCTAGTCTGGTAGGTTAGGGATTGTGGACTTTGCTATGTGGATCATCAAATTACATTGGCAGCACTGAGACATTTTTCCTGAATGTTCAAGGTATTCTGTGTCTTTAATATTTAACATAATAAAGACCCTTTTATATTTAAAATATTTCCTAAATTTAACATAATATAAGCCCTTTTATATAGAAATTTTTTAATCAATGCATTCAGATCATTTTCTTTTTCTTTCTCATATCTTCCCAGATTATTTCCACCTTCTCATCCACTCAGCTTTGTTCTTTCTCTTTATAGAAAACAAACCAGTGAGAGGGAAGGGACTTGAATAAGGATATACATGGATAGAAAATGTGACTTTATTCAAAATAAAAAGAAAAAAAGAAAACAAACAAGCAAACAAATCAGATTATTAAAAAAAAATAGGAGAAAAATCACAAGAAACACACACATACACACAACCAAAAAGTAAAAAGCATGAAAACACAACATATGAAATCATGATAATCATACAAAAGACCAGCAAGACAACAAAGACAAAACAAAGCATTATAAAACAAAAATTCTATGAATACTATTGAGTTCATTTTTTAAGGCATCTGTTGCTTGTCATTGGCATATCCTTACATGTGGCTAACATGCTCAGGAAGACTCCACTAGAGGAAGTTATTTTTTCCTTTGCAAGCAGATAGAGATAGAAGTTAGGTATAGAGTATGAGACTAGGGAGAGCAATAATATCCCAAGAAAGGGGAAATAGAATATAATTGTAAGGAAACGGGCACTGAAGCAGGAGGATAAAATGGGGAGGGGGACGGGAGGGGGAAGAAAGGGAGAGCAACACGAAGGGCATCTGAGGAGTCATGAAAACACCATGAACTCTAACGATAGAAAAATCTACTAATATACATTCCCAGTGTGTGTGTGAGATGATCAATTATTTGTAGGTCTTGATTTGGGCTTTTTTAAGATTTAAGATATAAATAAATTATAACCACCATTTTAATACATCTGCACAAATGTGTTAAAAAAGAGAACTAGAAAAATAAACTAGAGTTAAGTGGAAAAGAAAAGAAGAGAAGATTAACATAAGTTAGTGTAACACAAATGAAGCCTTTCCATAAATGGAAATCAAAAACCATATGGTCTTTTTAGCAACATTAAGATACAGACATACTGATATTGATGGTATGGTTATGATGATATTTGAGAGACGCTGAAGTCATCTGTCAAACCCTATCATTTCTAGACAAAATTTCTTCCTGGAAGACTGAGTTAGTGAAAACAACTCACCACAGCTGGATTCGTCTTCATTAAGGTGGCAGTCGGTCACTCCATCACATAGCAGGAGAGATGGGATACACTGGCTTTCAGAGCATTGGAATTCCCTATTACTGCAGAGCTGGGGAGAGGGGCTAGGAGAGCAATCTATTTCATCAGATCCGTCAGTACAGTCTTCCTTTCCATCACACTTCTCTGAGGCAGGGACACACTGGATTGTGTAGACACAAGCAAACTGGTCTTCTTCACACAGCGATGGCCGTGGTAAGGAAGGACCTGAAAAAGAAAGCAAGGCATGCTGATGCTGTATGCTTTGTCATCTATGTCTATGCCCAGCACTGAATCATCTCATGGCATACTTACTGTTGGATAATTATAAAAAGTTTATAATTTAAATAAATTAACTTCTAATTATAGAACAATAATTGTATAAGATATACAAATGGGGTAAAAGAATATGCCTTATCTCCTCTCAGAAGCTGTAGTCTTTAAAAGGACCGTTTCTGGCAACTGAAGAGATGGCTCAGATGGTATGAGTACTTGCTGCTTGCTGAGTCTGACAACCTGAGTTTAACCACATGGCAGAATGGAAGAAAGTATTCTATCTAATTGTATTATGATCTTCCCATGTTCACTGGGACATTCCCATACATGTACACATGCACAGAAACAAATGAATAGATAAATGTAATCAGAATACTTAAAGTCTGTTAATGGTGTGCTGGAACAAATGACATGTAATGTGGAAGGAAGGAACTGCAATGTCTCACTCGTGGACATAGAACTATGCCTGGTGTCCTGAAGGGCAGATGCATCTTAAGAGCTTACCATAGCTTTGTCACGTCATCTGTCAAACACAAACTCAGCTGGACCTCAATCTGTTCCTCTCACAATCACTTATTTTTTTCCTTTGCTTATCTGTGGGGAGAATTTCCAGGGAGACTTCTCCAATGAAATTTCTCTGCAAGAATGTACCTCCTGAGTTGGCCTCCTGGGGACCCTGATCTAAAGCCTAGCCAACTAGCAACACATTTCTTGTTTAAAGTTAAACCTCCTCTGAATTCCTTCTCAACCTTTTCTTTGAAATATTGTTGATCCAGGAAGAACATGAAGTTTCATTTCTCATGGGAGTCTAGGTAGGCTATGGTCTAGAGGCATTTATCTGTTAGCTCAGTCTTTCTTTTAAGTCTCTTGCTTTATCCTAATGTAAATTCTGCATTTTAGTACAGAATATCTCCACTCTGCTTTTGAGACAAATGAATTTTATCTATGTTCAAATAAAATTAAGATTCCTGTAGGAGACACTTTTCTTACCTTTAGACCCAAGTGTAGGATTTTGCATGCATAATTTAAAACATTTTTACAATTGAAATTTTTTTTAAATTGAAATTTTAATGAATTGATTATGTGATATGATTTATGGAATTATACAATTATTTCACTTAACATCTCTCATTTAACTTTTTCACAGATGTTCCATTTTTACACATTGAAAATCCCAGTCTGATTTTGAAATTTACTACAAATGAAAGAAGACAGTTTTATGAAGCTGAACACTGCGTTGTTTCAACATTGTGGTATTTAGGAAAAGGCAAGATCATAGAAACAGTGAGTCTTAGGAATGCTGGAGGCTATAGAATAAGAAGGAAGGGAGAGGCAGAACATGACGGCTTTTACAGAAGGAAAAACTACATCATTTATTAATCAGTCAATTGTTAAACTGAATTGTCAACACTAAGCAAGGTCAATGCCAGGGTGAATGCTAATATAAAGAATGACCTGTGGGTGATAAGGAGGTGTTGGTGTAGAGCAATCACATTGATTGTAGTAAATGTACCAATCTGTTAAGATGCTGATGACTGAGGAACCCAAATTTATATATGGGGAATATAGTAAATCCCAATGCATTCTACTTGCTTGCCTTTGCTGTGATACTGCAATGTCTAAACTACATAAGCTTTATATATGTATGGTTATATAATCCACACAAATATTCTATATATACTGATGTCAGTATAAATGTCAACACTAGTGTTAAGCTTTATGTGTGTATTTGTGTGCACAGTTACGAATACATGACCTGTATTCAGCCTAATATTTGTGTCTAATAATTCTCTTAAAATCTCTATGTTTCTGAAACCCTGTAAGTTCTTAGACTATAGAAATCCAACTTTAGAAGCAGGTGAATGAAGTATTTTCTGGTCTGTCTCATTGTTCCATTTCTCACTATGTCTGCTTAGTCAAATTAATTAAACTAATGGCACTGTGGTTCAAGGACAGGGTAAGCAACAGAGTAACCACATCAGATCAATTTTAACTATAATGAGCTTCCTTGAAATGCATTACATTAGAGAGCTATTTCATAAGAGTATGCCATGCTCTTACACTGAAAACTTTGACTTATACAAGGAAAACAATATATTCTATGTTGACAGTGTCCTTTTGTAGCCCATGGAGTACAATTAAAATAGAGAGGTTTAAGTAGATTAATAAACAAAGGGAGATACTCAGAAATGTTTGTTGATTTGTGTGTATGTATGTGTGTGACAGAGGGGGAGAGAGACTGAGAGAGACAGAAACAATGAGAGATATAGAGAGAACTGAGGAATATTGATTCAATTTTACATGATGCTATACATTATGTGAATTAAGTGTATTCTAAAGCTATGAATTTTTAAAAGTATAGTGTATTCAAAATTCACATCTTATAAGCTATGATGAATCTCAAAAGAAGGATCACAAGTTTCTACTGCTTTGAAATCAGCAATTATAATTATTAAATAGTCTTATCTAGCTTGTAGTTGATTTATCATTTGTATATTAGAGGTGATTCATAGATGTAGCAAATGAGCTCATTTTATTTATTTATCCTTCATTTATGTTCCTAGAAATATAAGTTTTTGGTAGTGGAGAGAAAAAGTGAAAATTGACAAGTGTTATCCTGAAACTGTATATAGGGGGCCATTCCCTTGACTCTGTTGTAAGCGTGTGACTATCAGCTATCCTGTGCTTCAAAATCAAATAGGCTCAGAAATGCTGCTATGGACTTTAGTTCTTTACTGTATGAGCTAACATTAGCAACAGGCACTCTGAAGCCAAATAAAATCTCCTAAAGACTACCGTTTCAGAATAGTCTGGAATTTTCCACAAACAGCTGTAACAAACAATGTCATATGTGAGGTTTTTAATTTTATGATTTTTATATGTATGAGTGTTTCTGCCTTTATGTATACCTATGTACCACATGAATATTGAGTGCTCACAGAGGGCAGAAGAGACCAGTAAATCCTTTGGAAATGAGATTACTGACAGTTAAGAGCTGCCATGTATGTGCTGGGAATTGAACCTGGGTACCCTGGAAGAACAGCCAGTGATCTTAACCTTTAAACTGTCACTCCATTCACCTATATGTGAGAGTTCTTTTATATACCGTATTTGTTTTCTAAAAGGTCTTAGAAGGGAAGAAAGATAAATATCTTTTAGAAATAAAACAATGCTCCTGTGGAAAGAGGTTTATTAATCATCACTCACATTAACTTCTCTAGTAAACAAACTTCCCTCTGGTCCCCACATTCTACTTCATGTTGTGCTTTGTAGATTGATACAGTGCTTGACATTACGCCCATTTATTTTTCCTCCTTAGAATTCTGTTTCATTCTGCATAGCAAATTTATGGCACAATGACACTCAGTGGGACATTCTCATGAGTTTCAAAGATGTTCATTGCAAGCTCATGATGCCCAAAGATAACCTGATGAGTGTTGTTGATATGACAAATATGTTTGGTGAAAACAACATTAATTGAATTAAAAGGAAAATGCACACAAGAAATCTTACTTCCAACAGTCAAAAAAATTAATCTATTTGTAAATACAACCATTCTTCATGACTTAGTATGGATACTTATTATAACATACAAGAAATCAGTTATAAATTGGTTATTATGTTGGGAATATTATACCAATATTAAAATAATGTATAAAATTATGCAGGGAAATTGTAATTTTTAACCATAATCCATAAAAATCTCTTTGATTGTGATAATTCTGGATTTTTGGATGTGTGTTAATATTTCCCCAAGATCCCTTCATAATGTATACAAATATCAACTTAATTTCTCAGAGTATTCCTCGGTCTACCATTATGGATTGTGAGGGTGCCAATAAAATCTTATTCTAGAGTAAGGGTAATTATTATACTTTTCATTGCATTGACAAATTACTCAAACATCTTTTGACAATTAGTAACTACAGGGAAATGCCATTAACTTCTCGGTGCCTTTCTATGTTTACCTAAGTACCCATTTTAAGAGCTGTTATTTTGTTTTTTATTCTCCATTTCCTTCCTCTGAATATACTGATGAACAAAATATTTAGGTTTTTCTTTAATTCCACATGTCTCTATTTTATTGCCTTATCATGACTCATTGAATTCCCTGGAACTATTTATGTAAACACACACATAAGTTCCTAGTGCTAATTATATTGTAAGTTCCAGAAAGAAAAATATCTCATCTTTATAATAATAACTGGAAAAATATTTTATACAACAAAAAGAAATCCAAGTCAAAAAATAAGTAAGGATTATATGAAGTTGCCATTATCAAAATAAATATGGCTAATATCACTGCCTTTGAGTTTGGCCTCTGGAGCATGGGTTTCTATCCTCTTAACATCACTATGTGTATTCTCTAAATTGTCTCTATATTTACCATCTCAATATAAAAAGGTATCAGTTGGAAGCATACATTTGGCCAATCCTAAATCAAAGTCATATATGAGAGTCTCATCAGTTAAACTAGCATATTGATTTCTACACTTCTTTTCTTTGGGCCATGCATCTTGTCTTTTTATTTTTGTAATCACTCTTAAAAATGACGTAACATTTACACTGCACAATGATGTGTATTGGTAACAATCAACATACTATATTCTAATGACAAATGAAAAGAAAGAACAAGAGTAAAAGCAGTCAAATGTATACATTCATATAATACACAGTAGAAGAAATATTACTGAAGGATGCCATCCAACCACTAAATTTGTTTCGTACCCTTTAACACAAATAGTTTGTTATCTATGTCTATGAAAACGATCTCTTCATTTTTTCCCAGTGCTCTTATCTCCATAACTCCATAACGTTAGTCCTATTGAATACCAGGATAAGAATTCCCTGCCCTTTATCTACTCTTGTGAAAATCTTTTTTTGATTTCAAGGGCAAAGCCAATAATGCTGGCTTCTTCAAGAAATATCCTTAATCCTCTCCACAGGAAGTTGCACTCTATTTTAGAATCCCTAGCTTTTAAGTTTGCAAGTACCTTGTGTGTTACTGGGCAATTTAAAGTATTCATAGTTTGTTGTTTAATGACTTAGTTTTGCTGTTTTAAAATATCTCCATTGACATTACTCCATTTTGTTTGTTTTCAATATAGTAATAACAAGTGATCTTTAATATTAAGATTAATTGGGAATAATATAAAGTAAAAGTCAGTAGATAGAACATGTTCATGGTACGAATTGTAGATAAAATTAATTTATTTAAAACAGTTTAAATGCATGAATCAATTTTATAGTTTTACATAAACTAGTGACTTATAAATTAGCCTCATTTTGAACTGAGTGGAGATGAATGAACAAAATGCTCAAAAAATATTATCAGTCAATCATAATTCACTTATTGGATTATGGAAGATTATTAGGCTTTTTTTATGGGGGTCATAAAGATCTTGCTGTCTGTTAGAAGATTACATGTCCTGCTTCACTTTTCAAATGGATTCCCTAGACTTGAAGATAAGAAAACAAGAACCAGAAACTTTCATTAGAAGTGAGAGTCATGAAGGTTCAAGAGGCCAAACCTCCATTTTTCCTTAACTTCCTTTGAGGACACTGCCTGCCATGGCAAGGAAGGATTACTCTGCCTTGTTTCCCTGCTGAGCACTAGGCAGGAAGGAATTCAGACAGACAAGGGAAAGAAATCCAAATGACAACCATGAAAATGCCACTCCCATTATGAACTATACTCTTTTACTCAAATCTGACAAAGAGCCCAGAGTAGGCCTGAAGGTAAAACACAAATCACTGTCTGCCTTCCTCTTAGAGAAGAATGGTTTAAAATGACCAATGGAATTCACCACATAAATATATAAGTAACAAAGTTTGGGATTACATTTGAGCTGGAATTATTCTTTGTGCTTGCTATGTAGGTCCAGAGATAGGAAACAAAAATGTGACCTCCATTTAGGAATGGGAAGAAAATTATTTTTTCAGTAGACGTAATATAAAACCAAAACCAAAACAAATACATCCCAAGAGATTTTCTAGCTTCCTGTTGCCTTGAATTACCCCAAATCCTCTCTTATACTGCTGACATCTTGATATTTTTAATAATTTATATTTAGCAAGTCAAGATAAAAGGGATACCCTGAGTTAATATTTCTCTTCTTTGGAATATGTCTCAAGTATCTAAGGTTTACCTTCTTTCCATTTATCAAAACAAATTAGATGTAGAATAAAATGTCCATGTTAGTCATTCAAGAGAGCCTTATGAGTTTTTAGATGCCATCAGCAAATCTTGATGTCTGCTGTGCATAAGAGAATATTCTAGTGAGGACATTAGGTAGTGGATGGCAAAATATATATAGTCATATAAGAGTTATTCTCAAGCTTAAAAATATTATTTCTCATTTTCCTATTGAAATGGTTAATGCAATTGTTTTCAAAGGATAAAGTCTTAAGCTTGGATGGGATCCTTTCAGGGATAGGAAAAGTCATGCTAAATGGGCAGCAAATTGGTGCACTGATGATTTGAACCATGTGTTTGATTTTTAATGTGTACTTGAAAGAATTTAGCAGCACTGGATTCCTAAGGTGTATATACCAAAGTAGCAGTCTACTTTGGTTGGCTTAAATAACAGATATTGTATAGTATGATGGCACATAACTGTAACCAGAACCCTTAAGAGGCCAAGACAGGAAGATTGTAAGTTTAAGACCTGTAGAGCTCTGTTGTAAAACTGTGAAAAACAAAAATAACAAAAATTCACAGATCTCCATTTACCAATGGTTCCAGAGTTCAGACATTTGAGTTCAAGTTCTTCTTAGAGGTAGTTTGCCTTTGAAGGCTCCATGGAAGAGGCTGGTCTGTTCTTTTTCTTAGATTCTTGTTTTACTAAGTATCCAGGTAAATTATATCTTGCAGATAAATTGCCTTTAATCTCTACTTATTTAAGAATATAGAATTCTGTATGTCCATTTTCCATGTGACTTTTCTTATAAAGACACTGGCAACGTTAATTTTAAAGAGTCTCCCCTATTCCAGTTTGAGATCATGTGAAGTCTCATGTTAATTATGTCTTCAAAAACTTTATTTCTAAGTAAGATTACTTTCTGAGGTTCTGAGAAGAACATGGTTATAGAGTATTTATTCTGAGTTTGCTGTGATAAAAACCAGGCAGACAAACAATAAACAAAACAAAATAAAAAAAATCTAACCAAAAATGACTTGGTGATTGGGAGCACTTATTTAACTTAAAGTTTCCGGCCAAAATCCATCACTGAGAGAAGTCAGAATTGGAACTCAAGGCAGGAACCTGAGACACGATCCAGGAAGAAATACTGCATGCTGGCTTACTGGATTATAATCACTCAGATTTCTTCTACAACCTAGGATCACATACTGAGGAAGCTGTGCCTCGATTCATCAATTAGAAGTCAAGACTGTCCTTTGTGGAGGTGAACATGGACTTAGATCTCTGCGATTCCTTAACTAGAGCTTTAGAGGAAATATTACCTCTAAGAAGGCCTGGAAACTAAATGGCTGGCTTCTGGAACTATTGGTAAATAGAGATCTATGAATTTTTGTTGCTTTTGTTTTTGACAGGGTTTTACAATGGAGCCCAAGCAGGCCTTGAACTCATGATTTTCCTGCCTAGGCCTCCCAAGTGTTCTGACCACAGATATGTGTCATTAATACCATTAAAGTTTCTTTACTCAGATGACTCTACGCTGTGCACATTGACAATAAATGCTTGCCAGGACTTGTGGGAAGACATTTTTTTAGCACAGCAAAGCATTGAACTTTGGTGTGGAGACAAGTGCTTCCTATCTGTGCCTCACCCTGCATTGGTATGCCCTGGTATCTGCCTACTCATTTGACTTCTGGCAAAACTGTATATAACTGTATCATAAATAGGGTTGAATAACCCATTGTTCAATACCAAACAACTTCCCCTGCTGTTTTGGAAACATCTCTGTCTTTGCAACCTTCTAAAATGTTTCTTCATCATGAAGAAAATGAGATCTTCTTTATTCAAAGGAGGGAGAAATAAAACAAACAGAAATTACCTTTCACTCCTAGAAACTCACACAAAGGAAACATATTCTACTGTTTGGCCGAGGTGAGATGCAGGATCTCTCTCTCTCTCTCTCTCTCTGGGAGTGGGTTGGGCTTAGTTTCCAGCCTTCAAGGTTGGCTCACCCCAGACAACAGGGTCAGCTCTAGGGTGCTGCCCAGGTTGGGTGCAAGGCTCTACTCTCTTGTGTGTTGCAGCTGAGGAGAAGGAGGGCTAGATCTCCCACTCTTGTGACCCCCAGGGCTTGCTCTCTCCTACCACAGTAATGGATAAGTGGAGGAGACCACTGACAACTCTGTACCTGCCCCTTGCCTTTGCCATGGCCAACGTGGATGAAACATTCTGGAGTCTCTATGTCACCACCATTCTTGTCACCTCTGCCAACCAAGGTATGTGCCTTCTAAGTTGAGGAAGGACTGGCCTTCAAACCAAGGTTGGAAACAAATTTTCTATGGATCACAGCCTCTACCCTGGATGAAGCTGAGCCCGGCCAGAGGCAACCAAGTGATGTTACCCTTGGCAGGTATTACTGAAAGGTGTTTAACTACCAGCAGGCCAAGGTGCCAGGTGCTGTCTTGCATGGGGACCCATAAGAATAAGACAGGTCTCTTTTATGAGTGAAAGTGAGCCAAATCTGAGAATCTGAGAGCAGAGAACTGGCCCAGTTACTTACTGCAGCCTGCATTAGGTAAGGTAGCCAAGGCAGTGCTGGAGAATTTGCCCAGATAGTGACAATGAAGGAAAGCTGGCATGTTGGTCAACCCAGCTACCATCCAGACAGGGCTATGAATTAGCTTAACCCATCATCTACCTCATTGATGAACTGTTGGAGTATGTGAAATGGCTGGATTTGCATATTCAAAGGTACAGAATCTCCTTCTAAAGGCAACAACAGGGTATTCAGAAGCAGTCCTAGTGAGAGCTTATTACTGATAGTCCATCAGAAGCACAGGCTTCAGCCAGCCAATGACTCACAGCAATGAACACTTAAATAAAGATGAATGGAATAAAGAGAAGAGTAAACTGCGTGACTCAACAGGCCATACTACAGCTCCCACAATGAGCAGTTTCTCCTACTCCTCCTTTGTTTGGTTTTTCTTAATTTTTTTTTGTGGGGGAGGGTTTTAGGGGCCAAGGGTAGATGAAAGGGGATGAGGAGATAAGTGGGATCAGGTTGCATGATTCTAAATCCATAAAGATTCAGTCTTTTAAAAAGAATTTAAACAGAGAACAAGTATTCTCTGAAAATTAGTGAATCCCCTGTTGACTCAGAATTTGTAGGGTTTGTTGCAAGGTCAGCAGAAAATTATCCAAGTTAATATGATGTCTTACTGATGATTGAACTGTGCAAAGATGAACAGAGCAAATAGTCGAGACATCACTAGAGTTTTTGTTTCCCCTTTTTGGAGAGCTGAATCAATACCAGAGAAAATTATGAAAATATCTATCTCCCATGTCATATGGCAAGCACTGATTGTACAGGGTTCTATATTAGAAGGATATTTGGATTTATAGCTATATTTCAGTGGAGAACTGTGTCTTATTCTCAGGATTTATAGTCAATTAAATATGAATTTTAGAGAGAAATTTATTAAAAATCATCAGTTTTTAAATGCTGCATAAAACATTCACTTTACTCAATATAGCTGGTAAATAGTTTTGGTTGCTTGCCTCTTGTCTCACTTTCCTTATTTTGTCCTGTCCTGTCTCTTCCTCTATCTAGCTTTCCCTTGGTTTTACTTTCTTGACAGTCTCTCATCATTTAGCCGCAGATGCGCTAAAACATGTCTTAACCTCTATGTGGTAAATGTCACAGACATGTACCTCTGGTCCTGGTAGGAAAAAAGTGTTATTTTCTTTATACCAACTGTTGTTGAGTTGTCTTAGCAGATATTTCTCAGGAATTAAAATAAATTCTGAGTTTTTGGTTGCTCTCTGTAAATTTAACACAACTTGAAGGATCTTACTGGTGCAGAGCAGACTTGTGGTGACCTATCTGTACATGGCACAGGTATTTCTTCCACATAGTGATAGAAGAATCAGATGACTGAGAAATAAAAGATGGATGATCCACAAGGCTTATGTCTCATACTGCCCTAGATAGTAAACAGCTGAGGCTTAATCAAATTTTATATTTCTGAGTTTCAAAAAGCTGGCTTATTATTATTTGAAATAACAATGAGAAAACATGACTTAAAATTATAAAAGTAAACCCACTTACGCTATAGCTTCTGATATTTATTCCAATAAATAATTTTATTTGGAGAAAGATTAGAAGAATAATTGATTTCAAACTTGGGATATAGTCTAAAGATAAGAAAATTTGTCTAATAAGTATAAGACCCTGGGTGTAATCTTCAGCAACACACGTGTGCACACACACGCACACTCACAGAAACAATAATGGTAATAAAAATAAATGAAGTAATGATCTTTTAAAAATATAACTTCATTTCACATAGATTTCACAAGTAGAAATAAGATTGTTTCAAGTAGACATTTAACAAAATAGCAAAAATATCAAAAAAATAATATTCCTATTTCCTTTTCTCAGAGTCATATATTATCTTATGTGCCCTTTCAGACAGCACAAACAGTATCTGTAGTTTATTATTATGGTTTCATATTTTCTTTGTCATTTTCTACATTTATTAAAAGATATACAAACTTCAATTGAAATTAGTTATGTCCTTCACATTCACCAACATATTGTGAATATATTCTTCCATGATTAGTTTTCAATGGATAATTCACATATTCCTTATGTTTCTAAAATATTCACCATAGCACTACATGGAAATACATTTCTCTCAGCACTACAAACATTTCTTTAACATTTTAAATCAGAACTCTAGCATTACAGTGTATATTTAGTTATGTTTATTTCAAATGTTATTTACTTTATCTGTGTTTTTTCCTCAGATCATCAAATGAAGCTGTTACAGATTTACTGAGTAATTTTAAAAACTCTCCAACACTTTTTTGTGGGATTTGACAACTGTTCTTTCAGAATCACTGATTTATTTTATTCCCTTCTAAAGCTTCTTGAGCGTTCAGCAATCCTTCTGCCAGGAGGCTCTAGTCTTATGGTGTGTGAACAGCACTGGAGAGAGGTGTGTGTAATCCACAATGTGACAGAGATGTCCAAGGTTTCACAGCCCAGGTATTAGTGTTTATAAGCCTCTTAACAGTAAGTCTACTATATAATATAGCTAGAAAGAATTATTACTCCACCAATGTCAATCAGCTGTTCATACATCTATCTACTGATATTAATTCCAATAAATAATTTTATTTAAGAATATTATATGAAAATTCTTGTTAATATAATAATATCAATTTTCAGGCCAAATTATGTTTTTTCATTAAGTTTAAGATAGGAACTATATTCTTTTAGAATATATGAGCTATATCCTATATCTGAAGATACAAAAATCAGTATAATACACATACACACATGTACACATTCCTAGATATACACATATGTACACACACTACATACACTCATGTATCTTCCAGTCATTCTTAGCTCTTATTGTGTATACACACATGTATACATACATGTATATGTATGTGTGATTGCCAGAGATCATGTTCATGCAAGAGGTGCTAGGAGATGTTGAGAAAGGAAATAACCATGACTGTACATTTATTCTTGAATGGTAAGAGAGTTATGTTTAGAAAAAAATGGTAAGTAAAGACTTTATTTAGAAACTGTGGTACATCTACACAATGGAGTACTACTCAGCAGTAAGAAAAAATGATATCCTATAATTTGCAGGCAAATGGATGGATTTAGAGAATATCCTTCTGAGTGAGGTATGATAAGCAGGGGATGTACTTACTCATTAGTGGACTTTAAACAAAAAGCAAAGCATGTCCAAACTGAAAACCACAACCCCTGAACAGCTTGGGATCTGAAACACCTTGGACTGGCACCCTGGATCCCATTCCCTCTAGAGGAATACCTGACCCAGTCTTGATGATGGGGTGAGGAAAGCAGATCTGCCTGGAGTGGATGCTGAACTAAACCACCTTGGGACCTTGGGACCTTCTGCCCTTGCTGGAGAGGAGATAAAGTGATGTGGAGAAGAGAGAGTGAGTGGAAAGGGTTGGGGGGAAGGGAGTCTGAACAAGAGGATACATGGTTAAAAAATATAACTTTATTCATAATAAAAAAACAGACCAAACAAAAAGAAAAAAATAAATTTTTTTTTAAAAAATGTAAAAATTTGTTCTGCTTTTTACACAAATATAACAAGAACATCTGCAGAGTGCAAAAAGCCAGAGAAACAAAGCATACTTACTCAAAGACACCTTCTGAGAAGCAGGGTCAGGGAACAGGGAGCCATCTATGCTTGGGTCCTTGCAGCACCTAGCTAAGGTAGTAGGAAAACACTTTCTGTTGTCCTAATCTGCATGCCAAGGAGCATTTGTAGAAAAACACATAGCTATATATTCTCAATTTTGAAGAAAAACATAGCCATTGTGACAGACCATGGAACTGAACAACAATGTGTATTCTACTACCAAAAATTACAAATGTATTTATTAATAAAATATAACCCAAAGAACTGAGCAACACTGATAGAAGTAAATACAACTGAGTGAGTCAATGTTTTCCATAAATTGTTTCATTTGGAAAGAATGATTTCCTTATGAGAGCTAGAATCTGAAGTAAATATCTAAGACCAAGACTTCAATGTTTTTATTTTTTCATTCTATGTAAATAAGGGCATGTATGTATATATATGCATGGTTGTATGTATGTGATTGTATTTGTGTGTGTAGGTTCACATGGGTGCCTGTACACTTGGATACCAGAGGTTGATCTCAAAATCATCCTCTATTAGTTCCATATTCATGTAACATGGAAGGAAGGTCTCTGTGTTGACTTAGATTCCTGGAGTGGATACCCTGGGATAACAGAAACACTTCTCCTGTTTCTTTAAATATTTAGCTCATTCTCCCTTATACAGTGAGGTTGAACTGCTTCCTCAGTGAATGAGTTCACCTACATGGCCAGTTTTGCTAGTCTGCTTTCCTCTGTGGATTTACTGCCCTGCTTCCTAGACAAGGCTTGCTGTTGGATTACCACATTCACCTTGCAATTGCGTGGATTCTAGGGAACTGAACTCCAGTCTTCATGATTGTGCAGTAAGCATTTAACCACCCAGGAAACTCCCCAGACAAAGAACCCATTTTAAAGAACATGACTCCTGTCTATTAATAATTAAAGACTTATAAGAGAGCCAATAGCCCCATTTCACTGGATATATCTGAATAGCAGAGATCAAATGTCAGTTACAGGGGCACCTGACGGTTTGTGTTTTCCAGCTGAAATACAGAGACTCTTCAAGGTTGTTTGAGACAACTAGAAAGAAGGAAGCAGCCAGGGGAAAAGAAAGGCTGACACATGTATGGAGAAGATAGTTTTCAGGATGACAGAACCAGAGGCGCCTTTGCCTTGGGCAGTTATGGTAAAGTCTGTAATAGAAACATAGGCAGTGAAGTTGTATCAACAGAAGCATGCTCTCTTGGCCTTTCTGAAACTACTTTAGTACAATGTTAATTTGATGTCTGAAAGTCATGAAAATTATATGGCAAAGTTCATGGGCAGAGAGACTACGTCTTAATATATGTACATATATATATATATATATTCAACACTTAGGAGTAGAACTTTATTCAGGAGAAATGCAATTTATCTGAATCTCCCAATTACTATATATTTAGATATGAAACTAAAGCTTATTACTATTTTCTGAAGGAATCACTTACCTCCAGAAGCACACTCCGGGGTAAAAGTGATGTCATCAAGGGCAATAAAGATGTCTTCCTTTCTACCCAAGTCAGCTTCAAATGCCACCTTGAATGGACTGTTACTAGAGAGAGGTATATGTGCATAGGTCCATCCAGTGTTTTTATTTTGGATCATGGACCACATCAGAATGTTTAGTCCTGATTCCTCGATGATATATACCTAAAACAATAACCAGAAAGAATAACTTTTTATGGTTGTGTGATAGAGGTATATTTGAGGGTTCTCAAAAAATTTATTTGAATTATTTAAGTCATTTAGTAATCAGAGTAATATACAAAATCTTTAACATTACAATATAAAATCTCTCTGGATTAACTACATCAATATTCAGCATTAAAGATCAAGGCACAAAGACTGACACATGTAATGAAGAAGACATAATATAATTTTAATATAATGTTACGGTTAAGGTTTTTGACAGATCAATTCCCTAGTACTTAACTATATGAAGAATATTTAATGACATCCATGAAGGGGCTACACAAGTATGAACATCTAAGCTTAGACTGCAGAGGAACAGGATAGTTTAGCAGCAATCATGCATCCAGGATACACAGGTAAAGGCAGAGACAAACTGCTTCACCTTTCCTGGACTCCAATGCTGCATTTCACAGAAGCTCCATATTCATGTAACATGGAAGGAAGGTCTCTGTGTTGACTTAGATTCTTGGAGTGGACACCCTGAGATAACAGAAACACTTCTCCTGATTCTTTAAATATTTAGCTCATTAAAAGTAGTATAGAGAAGGCATGAGTGAGGCAAGCATGCAGCTTGTCTTAGCCTCAGCAGTTCTCAGTGGCTCCCTGTTTAATCACCACAGGTGGGTCAAAGTAGAAAGCTGAGATTCAGCTTCATCCTCAGAAGTGCATGTTCTAACATAGTTTAACTAAAAAAAAATATTTTATTTCACAAAAGAAAATATCCAGAACAGCAAATATGTAGATTTCTTTTGAGAATAATAGCTTAATAGAGGATAGCCTAAGTTAATAAAATATAAAAATTACAGCAAGTCTGTAACCCACTTTAATATTTTATATTTGATGAGCCACAATTGGTATATGTATTAAGATAGGACTATTAGTTGCCATCTTGAACTTTGGAGTTGTAGAAATTTTGATCTAATAATTAGAAATGCACAAAGAATAAAAGTATATGTTTTTGTAATATACAAGGGGCTTGGCAATCACCATCACAACCCTTACAAACAAGAAAGGCAAGTGATGAGAGTGTAAATGAGCAGTTCTTCTCAGATCCCCGAGACACAGAGCAGAGCAGACCACTTTTAAAGCGAAGGAAGGACTGGGGGCAGGGGACAGGGGAGAAAGACTGAATAGTAAATTATGGGCACAGAACTCAAGGTCACATCTAAAATGTGTCACAGTTTCATGTGAAGAAGATTGAACCTTAATTCAAAGAACCTGAATTTTGGGGCCAGAAGACAAAGTCATCTATTTGAAAGCCTGACTTCCATCCTTTATGGGGCCCACAGCGTAATGCAAAAAGTCACTCTCCAAAGTTGTCTTTTGACCAATACACATTAAGTAGCAGAAATGTGCTACACTACACACATCACCACACACACACACACACAGAGAGAGAGAGAGAGAGAGAGAGAGAGAGAGAGAGAGAGAGAGAGAGAGAGACTGAATAAGTATAAAATAAAAAAGAAAACAAACAATGTAAAGCCACAGGATTACAGCCTTGTGGAATAGGATCAGACTATGTGCCTGTGCATAAACTGACATCTAGGAGCCCATCCTTAATACTGGGATGAGGGAATCAGACCTACCTCAACTGGATATGACAGGCAGAACTGACCCACCTTGGGACTCCTTAGGGAAAGAATGGGGTTGGGGGAGGCTAAGAGAGGACTGGGAGGGACTGGAAGGAGGAAAGGGAGGGGGAGCAGGGGAATAAATGAATTAAAAAACTTTTTAAATAAAAAAGTGAGAAAAAATAGTGTAAGGTGAATGAATAATGTGCTTGGTTGAGTTGATAGACTCAATATAGTAGAGGAAAAAAATGGGGAACATAAATAAAAGCCAACAGAAACTCCTACACTTGAAGTGGAACCACCTACAAAAAAAAAATCAATGAAACAAAAAATAGCAACAAAATAGGCTACTTGAGGCCTATGGACTGACTATAAGAACTTCTCTAATGATAGATATCAAATCAACAATCCAGGATGACCTCAGAGTATCCTTACTGATAAAGAGCAGCTCAATGTTTATTTACACCTATACATTTAAGCTCCGTAGATGAAAAGAAAGAGACAGATAGAATACCATGAAGAAGCCCTATTAGAAGAATATGCCTCAATTTTAAATGAGGAAGGCCTCATCTTCAGAGACTTGACTATACAATTCAAAAGCATGCTATAACGTAGAACATGAAGAATTTAGAAATGCTAAAAGGAAAAAAAACCTACTTAAAAATTTTTCAAGCCAAATATTATCAAAGAATTATAAATCCTTGTTCACATAAATAAAATTTTGAGGAAAAATCTTTGTAGACCTAATTTGTATATAAAACCAAGAGGAATTTTTTTTTTCAGAAATGAGAAATAATACAGGCCAAAATGTTAGCTTGAGCTAAAGATCTAAAACAAATTGGTTTTTTGTTGTTATTCCTCTTAAGTTATTAGATGCAAATAATAAGAATATTATTCTCTGTTGTCTTAGCTTTTGGATATGAGAAACTAATGATTGTTACAAAGGAAATGTAGAGAAAGTTTAGAATATTCTATTCTAAAGTACTTGGGTCACTTAAGAAACTGTACATCATTATTTGAAAATGACCTTGGATTAGTTTTAAGTGCACATTGACAACTCTTGAGAAAATTAAATATAGTATGAAAAGCAAAACTTTTGATAGACTAACAGAGCAGAGGATTTCAACTTAGTAAAATGGCTGAGTAAAGTACAAGTGAAAATTGAGTGGTGAGGGTAGGGCTGGGAGGCCAGCAACAGTTATGGCAGCTATTTACTCAGTATAGATGCCTGTTTTATATGTAAATATACCAACTGAAAGAAGGCATTTTCAGAGCCAACTAAAACTTAAGATCCAAGTATGTGCAGCTTTGAAGGAACCCAATTAAATATCTGGGCATAGACAGATAAAAACTAATGGGATGGAGAAAAATATACAATGATAACTAGTTGAAAGAGCTGTACTAATGTTGGGCAAAACAGATTTCAGAGAAAGAAAAATTAACAGAGATAATAAGGTCAGCATTGTAGACTCAATGTTTTGTCCTTCCTATAAATAAGCCCATTGAAGCACCAAGGTGATGTTATTATTTATGCATCCTTGAGGAAGTGATGAGATCTGAGGATCTACCCTCCTCAGTTTGATTAGTACCCAGATGATAGAAGCTTGTGGGAGCTTTCCAGAAGTTGTTCTCATGTAAGAACAACTAGAAATATTTTTTTTCCACTAATAAGTCACTTACTCTAAAGTCTTGTTATTGTAGCCCAACTGAATTAGGACAAAACTATATCACAAAAGTTTTCTAAATGACATATCCATTCTTAAAGTATGTGTACGTAACAACAACAGATTAAATACTTGAGGCAACGGCACATATATCTAGAAGAAGAAAGTAAATGAATCTATTTTTACAGTTGAGGACTTCAACCTTTCTTTACCAGTGATTGACAGATCAGAGGGAACAAAGCAGTCAAGACATGTTTGAAGCGAAAACCATCAATCATCTGGGTCTCATTTACATTTTCACAATGCTTCATTCAGCAGCAGAGGAACATACATTCTTCTTGAGCTTATATATAAAAATCACTGCAATTGATGGCATTCTGGGAAACAAAACACACTATAGCAGAGTCAGATGAATAGAAGTGCTTTCAGAGCACAGGAGAATTAAACAAGAAGATCAAAATGGAAAGATAACACTTAGACCAAAGAAGCTTCAGTGAAAACTAAATGATACTTCAAAATAACTCAAACTACAGTCATTGGTATTTACAAGATAAGGTATATAAGTGTGTGTTGTGTTGGGGTAGGAGTTATTCTATAATTATGGGGTATTAGGGATAAGTCTATGTCCCATGTTTGACAATCTAGATGTAATAAATGGGTCAATTCCTCAGAAAACTCAAGTCATCACTCACAAAGAGAAATCAGTAACCAAGATAGGAACTTACTTGCTAAAGTTTGAATGGATTGATAACTTCCCAAACAATATACAAATCCAAATCAGTGTTAGAAATAAAAAGTATACATCAACATCTCTCATGAACATTAAAAGAAAAAGTAACTCAATAACAAATTGGATCTAAGAATATATTGAGAATATTTCAATGCATAAGCAAAAGAAATTTATTCCAAGAATTTTTGGCCAGTAAAAATTTCATAGTCATTCAATATAGTGTATCAAATCAATAGACTATGGACAAAAAGTCTTATATTCATACATACACACACAAACACACACACACACAGGATTTAAAATGTAAAATGTTGATGTTGATGTAAATACTCAGGAGTGGGAGAGAATCAGAAACAGCTACTAACACACACACACACACACACACAGAAGAGACAGAGACACAGAGAGACAGAGACAGAGACAAAGACAGAGAGACAGAGACAGAGAGAGAACAAACTTTCTCTGAATTGTAAATCAAATAGAAACCGGTGAAAACACACAAGTAGAACTGAAACAGTTTTGCACAATCACAGGTGAAACAATCTCCACTATCAATAACAACAAAAATGGTCAAACATTCCTAGCAGAATTATAGAATCCCTCAGGGAGATAATTGCCTTAGGTACAAGCTAATAATGAATCAATGGGTTCCAAGCATACTGCTTCAGTTATTTGTCTGAGTTGCTGAAGAGAATATGCTTGTACCTGGCACATACTGAGCAGGGAAATCCTGTGGAAGTGATCAGGATCAGAAGTTTCCAGGTTGGGCAATAGGATGAAGCAATGATTGCTGAGATTTTTTGTAAACAGTTTCTAATTCCTCCATCAAATATACAATAAAAAATAATGCATAAAAAAAACTAAGGTCACCAGAGTCATAGTCCTTTTACACGTTAGGGTGACATAGAGCTAAAGGTCTCTCAGAATGTACAGTCACTGCCAGAAGAAAGGTATTTATTGCTTTGTCTGAGAAACTACAACCTATGTACTAATAATATTCAAATAAGTTTTCCTAAATATAGAGATATAACCAAATTCTTTTAAAATTTGTAAAATGGAAACACTAAACTTAGCAGATTGCAGAATGTCATGGTGGAGACTGCTATAAAATCAGTAGGTAAACACAGAAATATGATTATTCCCTTGTGTCTGTGTTGGATATCAATTAAATCTAGTGTGTGAATACACACACACACACACACACACACACACACACATACACACATGCACGCACACACAAAGAGTTTTTTTTAAATAGACTATGAAGATTGCATGATTGTCTGGACAAAACCTTCAGTAACAAACTGATTATCAGAATTGACCCAGATTTAATACAACTGGAAAAAAAGGGAATGAGGCAGAATCTGCCTGAGGTTAAAAGGGAGAAGGAGCCATCATGTTTCCAAGAGAACTGATTCATTCTAACACTGAAATGTAAAGGGGTTCCTCATAAGAAGTTTCAACACAGGAAAGAAGGGTGGCGTTTCAAATAGAACAAATCCTAGGTAAGGATACAATAAGTTAATGATAGAGAACTCAGAAGAAACCACACTGTCCATAGATTGATCTTGGGCCTTTGGCCAGAACTGTAAGAAGATGCATTGCTTGTGTTTAAGGCACCTACTTTGTAGGTCTTTGCTATGGTCCCTAGCAAATAAGCACACATGTCAAATTACAGAGCGGTTTACCAGTGTGGATTTCATGGAATTAATAGAGCAGTCAGAAAAGTTAGCTGAAAACAGTTTTAATCAATGTTAGCATGCTATGAATGCCAGGTGTTTTTGTTAATATTATTACCAAGAAATATGTATATATTTTATGAAGTACATCTAATATTTTAGCCAATTACAAAAAAACCCAAACAAACAAAAAACAGAGCCTAGCTCTTGTTCATTAGTTGACTTTAAAAAAAAAATGTCATTGTAGTATACAAAAGCTCAAGGCTAGAACATAGCTAAGTGACACCGTGCCTCACTTCTGCATTGCAGGCCTCTGGCAGGGGTATGGGTGAGGAAGGACTTGTTTTCTTTAAGGGACTGGACACAGGGAGCTTAATTATGCTCCAGTAAGTAAATGAGCAGCATGAATGGGCTTTTTTTGTAAATAGGGAGGTCATAAGAATGGGTATGAAACTGAGAGGACTGATAACTGAGTTTGATGGGGTGCATGCTGTAAAATCACCAAATAATAAATAAAAATATTAAAAGAAATACAATTTGCCATGTGTAGTTTGTAGGTCACAGACAACCAAAAAAATCTTGTTTGAGGTCTTATTTTGGGGATGGAAAGTCACAGTCAAAGTATGAGATTCACTGTTATTGAATTAAGTAGAATTCTTCAACTAATTTAATAAAAATATCCCATTTACACAAAGCAACAACAATTAGAACATTAACACTCTGAGAATAAAGAACAGCTGAAATCATGTCAACCCAATAAACTACAAGTAAAGGCAATAGATGACAACACAAAAGGCAAAAGGAATCTAGAAAATGCCCTGTTATGTATAGTTACAGTACATGTGAGAGTCATTGTCTTGAGTATCTACAAACATGCCTTTGATATATAAGAGCTGTGACTGATAACAAACAAAACAATGTAAACAACAAAGATACATACTTTTGACATTCTCCTCCTTAGTAGACAAAACAGGAAACTAAAGCCAAAGGTAGATAAAATGGTTTGATAGAGCTGTATTTCATCACTAGTCTATGTACCTACCTATATGAGCAATGAATTGTCATCATCCCTCATGCATTTTAAAGAAAATGTATGTGTACCTACAGATTCAACACATGATAGGGTCCAATGAAATTGACAGCACCAGGACAAAGGACTCAACCAATAGTATTGAAATAGTGGCTACTATCTGCGGAAAATTCTTGAGTTTCTAATTTATCACCATTTCTTTGAAAGAACCAAACCTAAGTAAATAACTAATTCTACAATTCCAAATTATAGACTAGGAAACTAGAACATTTTGCTTTTTTATGATCGAAAGGGCTTAGTAAGCAAGGTATCAAATTCAGAATCTATACAGAATATAAAGACTAATAGAATTCACCAACTAAAAATGTAAAAGAAAAGTTTCTTTGGCTTGCAATACGTTAAATAGTTCTTTGAAGAAGTCTTACTCAGCCTGGGACCCAGACTTCTAAGCAAAGCTGATTTGGGTTATTTCTCAAGGTGACTTTGTACCTAGTTCATTTATAGTCAGGTCTAAGAAATACTTTCTTTTGCAAATTCCCACTTCTATGTCTTAACAATGTGACTTGATTTTAATTTCCAGCAGGAATGCTCTTCAACTGGAGGTCACATTTCTCTTTTCATTATACTGTGAAGGGGAGTCTGTGCAGAAGGTCACATTAGATCAACTCCCTCTTTTTGAGTGTCAACCTCTGCATTTGTGTATTGCCTTACTATCTTGTGTAATTTATAATTTAATAGTTGCTTATAGCAATGTTTTTCTAATCTATTTTTCTTGCTATCTGGAAGGAGAGATACACAGACTATCCCAGCATCCTTTTCTCTGCCAAGTGTCAAAGTATCTCTTTTTGTCAAATTCTATACATCCAATCTTACCAAACTGTTAATCTTGCCATGTGATAGATGATGGGTGTGTGTAGATACATTCACATATTTATCCTATCCAGATCCTGTTAAACATCTAACAAAACATGTCAGATGAATACATGGGATGTTGATATTATACAAGGGTTATAGAATTTATTTCCAAAATGGGCAATCTGCCAAAAAATTAATTTGGATGTCCCATTTATGTCTGAGGACCTCACAGTCACATATTCTCTGTGCCTTGACCAGTCATGAGTCTGTGATAGCATCACTACGTAGAGAAGATTCACTGGTGAAGTTTGAGTGACACATAAATCTATTATTACGATAAGTAATCATGAGTCATTTTAATACTATATGCTATTAGCAGAGGAATAGTCGAAGGTTCGTTCATTGGACCTATGGCCTGTCTAGTCACAGGTTTTTGGTCCTGATATGGTGCTAGCTATGGGTTCTATATTCTGGAGTTGACATTACTAAAATCCAAGAAGAAAGTGGTTAATTATTTCCTTGATATTTGTGCAATTATTACACTGTTGCACATATCTTGCCAATCAGGTCTTTATTGTATCAAATGGAATATACATCTGGCTAAAAAAATCAAATCCCTTTTAAAGCTCAAAGACCATTTTGAATGGTCCACCATGAGGTGGAAAGACTGTAAGAGCCAGAAGTAGTGGGTAACAACAACAAAACCCCCAGTAATTTATGAACACAGGAGAACCATTGAACATATGAATTCACAATGATTGTGACAACATTCACAACACCTATACAAGTTCAAACCAGACAAAAAATTTTAACACAGAGGGGTGATCTTGGCATGAAGTCCCACTGCTAGATAACAGCTGTTGGTAACTGATATCTGCTGGAAAAGGAAAGTCAGGTTTTATTTTTTTAAAGGCAAAAACTCCTGGTGAGTTTAACATGTACCAGTGGATGGTCATACATCTAAATTTCAACTGTTGGGTAGATATGAAATGGGGGGACAGATCTGGGAGTAATTGAAGAAGAGATTAATATAATCAAAGTACAGTGCATGGAATTGTCAAGAATTAATAAAATGACAACAAAAACATCTTAGCTCATTTTAGCTATATCTATTATAATATTATTTGTACTCCAGTATTGAAATATCTGCAGTATTACGATGGGTATGTTGATCATTACAGCCATAATGTATTACTTTTATTTCTGCTTAAATTAGTGAGAATTGATCAATTTTATTGATCAATGTAATCTGGCTTTCTTGAACGTCTATTTGGAGACCAGGTATCTGCTAAGTATTTTCAGCCATTCCTATGTATAGCACACTATGGAGCCATTTACAGGTATCATTGTTTCCTCTTTTAAATCTTCACTAGTATTATTCCCTAAAGCTGGATGTGATGAGCAGTGCCACACTGCCTGGGAAAGCAACAGATGACAAGTTCAAGCAAGGATGAAAGAAAACTGCTGGGTCTGAAAAGCAAATTAAAACCTACTTTAACAAAAAAAACCCTATAAAAGAGTACTGATAACAACTCTCAGCAACTTTCATCACAACACAAAATTCACTTTCACCCTCAATAGTAATAATAAAAGTAATTTAAATCTCTGATATATGTGTTGACCTAGGTCTATCTAACATGAATTGTTGTCTATTTAATTTTGATTATAGAGTCTTTAAAAATACAGGTGTATCTCAACCCAGCATATTTTCTTCTTAGCAGCTTTAGGTTTTAGGGGGATTTTTGTTATTTTTTTTTAATCTCTATTTCTCTCCAATTTTCTATCCACATGCCTGAAACTTTCTGAAGCAATACTGATAGCTGGGGAATGAGTTGGCTACTTGCATCTACAGAACATTATGGGAACAGCCATGGCCTGTCAAACAGCACATTTTCACAGTCACTTTGTAAATCACAGCTTTGCTGCACTAAATTCTAACCTAGTGTCTGATTAATATGTGACTATAAATCCAAGATGTATTTCTTGCATTACTAAGAGGACTTCATCATTGTATTTCTTTGGATCATTATTCATATTGTCACCTTATATAAAGTTGGTGGCAGGAGTTGTGAATTGTGAGTTAGAAAGTCTTCCTGTCTCAAAGTATCTGTGTGGATATATATTACACATTTAATAAAACCTGAATATTGAGGAGAGAGCACCCAGTCAAATCCTAGGCAGACAGTTCAGGAAATTCTTAAACCTTGAATGCAAAGATAAACAGCTGAGTCAGTCACATATACCTTTGATCCCAGCACAGGGAAAGTCAGGGAGTGATGACCTACACCTTTGATCCCACAACTCCACAAACAGAACTCTGTAAATTCAAGGCTACATGCCTTTAATCCTAACCTGGATGGGTATATAAAGGCTTGTAGAAACCCAGAGAGAACAGAAGTGACTAGGAGAAGCAACTGGGAGAAGCAACCAGGATCGAGGCTGAGGAAGTTGCAAGATAGCTGGGTAAGAATTGACTGTGTTGCTTCCTCTCTCTGATATTTCAATCCTTCCCCTGATAATTGTTTCTGAGTCTCATTTGTGATACTACATATCTGCTCATGACTTGTGTTTCTGGTCCATAGTCATCTGGATTTAAAGACACAAAATGAATTGGAATGAGTCTCACGCTTCTATTATTTGCTGTTTTGAGGTTTTGAGGGGTATCACATACAGTAGTAATCTACTTGAACTCACAGACAGTAGAAGCATTTAACGGTCTGATTTTCTTTAGGCAGTGGTCAATATGACATTCTTTAGAAAGTTACTAAAGGCAGATCTCAGTTTGACAAAGAAAATGGCATCTTGACTCTTGTCCTTCAACTGTTTATCTAACAGATGATTATATAAACTAAATGTGTTTTTTCAGAGAAAACCAAGAACAAATACATTTATTGTACCTTTTACCACTTTTTGCATATTTTACATTTGTTAGATATATATATGTATATTTAAGTGGATTTTTTATTTTACATACCAACCACAGTTCTCCCCCCTTCTCTGCCCCCACTACCCACTATGTTGCCCCCACCCCACCCCCATGTACTCCTCATAAAATGTAAAGCTTATCATGAGGCGTCAACAAGGTCTGGCATATCAAGTTGAGGCAAGACCAAGCCCTTTCTCACTGCACCAAAGCTGAGCAAAGTATCATTCCATAGGGAATGGGCTCCAAAGAGCCAGTTCATGCACCAGGGAATAATTCTGGCCCAACTTCCAGGGGTCCCACCACCTACCCAAGCCACACAATTGTAGCAAACATTCAGAGGGCCTAGTCCAGTCCCATTTAGGTTCTCCAGTTGTCAGTCTAGAGCCTATGAACTTTCACTTGCTCGGGTCAGCTGTTTCTGTGGGTTTTCCCATCATGATCTTGACCTCTTTTTGCTCATATAATTTTCTTCCCTCTGTTCTACTGAACTCCTGGAGCTCAGCCCAGGGCTTACCTGTGGGTCTCTGAATCTGCTTCCATCAATTACTGGGTAAAGATTCTACAATGACATTAGCATAGTCTGGTAACAGGGGAAGGCCCATTCAAAACTATTTATTACAACTTATGTTGGAAAGGATTTAGAGCAAGAGGAACACTCCTCCACTGCTGGTGGGAGTGCAAACTTGGATAGACACTTTGGAAATCAATATGGTGGTTTCTTAAAAAACTGGGAATCAATATACCTCAAAATCCAAAAATACCACTCTTGGACATATACTCAAAGGATGCACAATCTTACCACAAAGACACTTCCTCAACTATGTTCATAGCAGCATTGTTCATAATAACCAGAACCTGGAAACAACGTAGATGTCCCTCAACCAAACAATGGATAAAGAAAATGTGGTAACTTTACAAAATGAAATATTACCCAGTGGTAAAAAAACAAAAACAACAACAACAAAAAAATTCAAACAAACGAAAAACCAATAACCTCATGAAATTTGCAGGCAAATAGATAGAACCAGAATAAAACCATTCTGACTGAAGTAACCCAGACCTAGAAATACAAACACAGTATATACCCATCCATAAGTGGATATTAGACATAAATCAAAAGATAACCAGGCTATAAACCATAACCCCAGAGACGCTAAGGAACAAGGAGGAACCTAAGAGGGACATGCATGGATCGCTGTAGGAAGGGGAAGTAGAAAAGTCTCCTGGGTAAATTTGGAGTACAAGGATGGGGAGAGGCTGAGGGATGGGAACATGAGGACAGAGGGAGAGCAAGGAAAGGAAGAAGTCATTATAGGGTGAGGGAGAAGCATGGTGTGAGAGAAATTTCCAGGAATTCACAAAGATGATCACAGCTAAGACTAAATGTTGTATTTTCAGGGACATATGACTATTTGACTTACCATTACATTTTTGTGAAACTTATGACTTAAAGGAAATTTTTATTAAAAACAATAATATTTCATATACAGAATATATAGAACATGTCATACACAAGATATTTCTAGAAATAGATTCCAAAAAAGTTTATAGAATATAAAAGTGATTTTTGATTACTGACTATATAAACATTAAATAGGCTATGAGAGGTGGGAAGACATTAGAGTGTAAATTGGGCAACAGAGCCAGCAGATGTGGAGAAGCTAAAGTTTATGATATTAAACAGATTCTAGAAGCTTCTTCTTTCTCATTGTCTTTTGTTATAGCATTCAGTAAAATACGTGAGACTGGAAAAAAGAGACAAGGACAACATAATAATACCAGCTTGTTATTACAAGTAAAAAGCTACTATTTTATATGAATTAATTAATATATTCCTCCTATCTAATGGTGTTTCAGATCCCAAGCTGTTCAGTGGTTGTGGTTTGCAGCTTGGGTGTTCTTTGCTTTTTTTATTAATTTTTTTGTTATTTTTTGAGTAAAGTCTCATTTTTTTTTATCCATGTATCTCCTTGTTCAAACTCCCTTCCCCCTCCCTCCCATCCCAGTCACTCTCTTTGCTTCTTGTTTAAAGTCCACTACTGAGTAAGTTTATCCGCTGCTTATCTTTCTGGATTTGTGATACCTCCCTCAGGAGGATATTCTCTAAATCCATCCATTTGCCTGCAAATTTTAGGATATCATTTTTTTCTTACTGCTGTGTAGTACTCCATTTTGTAGATGTACCACAGTTTGTTAATCCATTCTTCATTTGACAAGCATTTAGGTTGTTTCTAGGTTCTTGCTATTACAAATAATGCTGCTGTGAACATAGTTGAGCTAATGCCTTTGGAGTGTGAATGTGCATCTTTAGGGTATATGCCTAATAGAGGTATTGTTGGATCTTTGGGGAGATTGATTCCCAGTTTTCTGAGAAATCTCCATACTGCCTTCCAGAGTAGCTGAACAAGTTTACACTCTGACCAACAATGGAAGAGTGTTCCTGTTGCTCTGCATCCTCTCCAGCATTGGCTGTCATCTGTGTTAATCTTAGCCATTCTGACACATGTAAGGTGGTACCTCAAAGTTGTTTTGATTTGTATTTCTCTGATGGCTAAAGATGTTGAGCACTTTTTCAAGTGCCTTTCAGCCATTTGTAATTCTGCTGAGAATTTCCTTTTTAGTTCTGAACCTCATTTTTAAATTGGGTTATTTAGGATTTTGAACTCTAGTTTCTTGAGTTCTCTATATATTTTAGAGATCAATTTTCTGTCACCTGTATGGTTGGTGAAAATCTTTCTTCATTCTGTAGGCTGTTGTTTTGTCTTATTGACTGTGTCATTGGCTTTACAGAAGCTTCTCAGTTTCAGGAGGTATCACTTATTGATTGTTGTTCTTAGTGTCTGTGCTACTGGTATTATATTTAGGAAGTGGTTACTTGTGCCAATGTGGTGGAGGGTATTTTTCACTTTCTTTTCTATCAAGTTTAGTGTAGCTGGGTTTATGTTGAGGTGTTTGAACCACTTGGATTTGAGTTTTGTGCAGGTTGACAGGCTTGGATCTATTTGCATTTTTCTATACACTACCATCTAGTTGTGCCAACCCCATTTGTTGAAGGTACTATCTTTTTTATTGAGTTTTTTTGGCCTCTGTCAAAAATAAGGTGTTCATAGGTGTGTAGGTTAATGTTGGAGTCTTTGATTCAATTCCATTGATCCACAAGTCTGTTTTTATGCCAGTAACAGGCTGTTTTTATTACTGTTGCTCCATAGTATAACTTGAACTCTGGGATGGTAATGCCTCCTGAGGTTCTTTTGTTGAGGAAAATTATTTTTGCAATTATGGTTTTCCTGTTATTACAAATGAAACTGAGTATTGTTCTTTCAAGGTCTGTAAATTATGGGGTTGGAAAAAGACCGGGTGCCAGGGAAACCTCCAAGAACTCACAGAATGTCCCTGCCTAGGACTCCAACCAATAGGGAAGGTCTTGCCTAAACAGAACTTCCCCCATAATCAAATGAATAACCACCCTAGGTGTCATCACAGAACTTACATCCAACAATGAACAGAGGTAGAGATACATGGCTCAGCTCCTGGTCCATCTGATAGCAGAGGAAGTGACTTTATATGAGCAAGGGGATAGGGACTATGAGCAAAATTCTCACAGTGATGGCTTCCTAGAGCTTTGGGGAGCTCACTGGATCAAGAGCAGCCACGTGGGAACCACCTGGAAAAGGAACTAAGCCCTCCAAGGATAGGAAACTGTTCATTGGCATGGGCAATATGTGGAGCCTCAAGGGGGAGGGTTCAGACTGTGTTTCTGTGCATGGACGGGTACTTTGGAGCCCATTTCCTCCAGAGAAATACCTAACTCAGTCTGGATATTAGGATGAGGAAATCAGACCCTCCTGGAGTAGATGCTGAGCTAATTCATCTTGGGACCTCTTGCTCTTTCTGGGGAGGAAGTGGGGGCTGGGGAGGAGGGAGGCTGAAGACTGACTGGGAGGGGTCAGCAGGAAGAAGGAAGTTGGAACAAGGGGATACATGGATAAAAAAAAAGACGCTTTATTCTATAAAAGTAAAAAAAAAATAAGTAAATAAATAAGCAAAAGAAAAAGCCTAAACCCAATAAGACAAAAAAAATAAATAAACAGCAGAACAAAATAAATTTTCTATAGATTACATAAAATGTTACAAGAAAATAAATTTTGAAAAGTATGTATTAATTTCTTTTGATTTCATGAGATAAATTTAAAGAAATAAGAATATTCACTTCTTTTTTACTGATATTACATTTAAAATCTGGACAAGTCAGAAGCTAGGTAGCAATCTGAACCACTAAGGCCCAGTATTCTCAGAAAAAAAAAAGTAATCTGGTTTCCTTAGGGCTCTTAGGCAATATAGATCAAAAAAAGGCCATTATCATTTTAAACAGATATTTAAATTTTATATGTGGGTGTATAGCTAGAAGACAGAAAGAAGCTAACATGATTAAGTTCTTCTATGTTAACTGCCAAAAATATACAATAATCAGTTAAGCAGATACTAGCCTTTTCCTAAAATTTCTTGTCTTTGTATCAAATCATGCTGATGACTTTGTAAACATTTTCATATTCTTCTTATTATCCATTTACAATAAAATGGTATTAAAGGGTTCCTAGTTTGTTAAAGTATTTGTTTTTTTTCATGCATTCTTCTCCTTCAAAGGCTAGGATAAATTAGAGGAATTTGGTTTGTACTCCACAATTTAGCATGAAAATCATGTCTAATTTTACCTGAACTTATAAACTATAGAAATTTATATTGATTGCTTTAGTTTTATATAATGAAACATATTAGCATGGTGATACAATTTAGACATGCTTTATTTGAAAATAATCTCAATGTAATAGTGAAGAAGTTTCCTGTTTGCTATTGTTTTTTCACAGAATATTGGTAGCCCATATTAAATCAAGCCATACAGTCTCTTGCCATGATTTCTGATATCAGTTAACTTGTTCTTTTAAAAGAGTGAATGATAATGGTGCTCTCTAACTCATATGTTAAATCCTAAAACCTGGGAAATGGTATTAGGAAGTAGGGTTTATGGAGATCAAGATTAGCATATGAAAACCGATACTCCCAGGTTTCTGGGCTGGACACAACCCTTCCATTATCTAACTATTCCCAAAGTCACTGGCTCAAGTAAAAAAGGATCCATGAGTTAGACCAAACATGTCTCTCTGTCTCCATCTCTCCTTCTATTTAGCACATGCACACATATGCATAGTAGCTTATTTTTCTCTAAAGTCTGTCTCCTCATGTAGGAAAGATTCTCTCAAAGGTATCAAATAGCCCCAAGCCCACCTTGCAACCTTAGAAGTAGAAGAAACCTTACATACCAAATCAAATAGAAAAAAAACAGAAGTACTGAATAAGCATCACTGTGTCAATCAACTTTACGGAGATAGTTTAGAGTAGAAAGGAGCTTCCCTATCACCACCACCACCACTACCACCACCATCACTACTACCATCATCATCACCACCACCACCATCATCACCACCACCACCATTACCACCACCACTACCACCATCATCACCACCTATTATGTTGTCTGCCAATTTCTCCCCAATATTCTTTCTAGAATTACTTGAAGACTACCCAGAATACAGAAGTATTTTTTCTATACTGCTGTCCTCTATTCAGAAAAAAAACAAACAAACATGAATCACCAAGCAAGGCATCACGAATCTTGACCAAAACCAACATTTGTAAGTTAGAGGCAATTTATAGATACATGACTAAAAGCTAGGTGCTATATAGTTGGGTACCTCAAGCAGATGACAACCAACTACTCACAAAATCATGGTTGGGCAACTGTTGTGAATGGAGGAGGATGTAGAATCATACTGGTGAGAAGGTAAAATCTGCTTGCTTTTCGTAACGAATTACCATAGGATAGAAAAACTTATAATGCAGAGTGTCCAGAAAGTTAGACTGCATGGAATTTATTACAACCATAAGCTAGAGTACCAAATTGGTATATATTGTATGTAAAAGTTATTAAAAATTCCACAGTATCAAGGTGTTGGACTGACTAACATGTCCCTCAACTGTTAGAATGGACTTTCATTTCTATTGGTCTCCATTTGAAAACAAATATAGAGTTGGAATAAATACTTCATTGTCTTGGCATTCTAGAGAGGGTATTTGTCAGTGATTAGAACTTATACAGTTTTTCTTTTTTTGTTTTCTCTTTCAGGCTTTTTGGTAAGTAATAGATGCTAGATTTTTGACTAAAGATTTTCTGTGAATTGTTTAATCTAGGAGAAGAAAAAGTTGGTAACCATTTTATGTCTGGATTTTCTGATTTTAAAGCATGAAAGATATGCCTCCCACATTAGAAAAATATTTGAACTAAATTTAATGCTATATACAATGTGTATATAATATCTCCTGAAAGACAGGAACACATTTGTCACCAGTTCTCAGAGAATTTGTTAATTGCAATTAAATCAGTTATGTTGGTGTAAACAATTAATTGACAGGTTATAAGACTATAATACACACTTTTAATTATAATTAGAGCTCTAAATTGGTTCATCTTGGTTTAAAAAAACTCATTAATCTTTCATGAAAGTGGAAGCATAAATACTGTCACCTTTCTTAAGGACTGATGTTTTATACTTGGAACAGATATAAATTTAAAATTTCAAGGTTTTTTTTAAACCTTTTTTGCTTTCACTGGAGATTTCTCTATCATTAGCTCTTATATCACATTTCTTTATTGTCCTTAGGTAAGTCCTTATTTCTAAAATGTAAGTGCAATGTACTCAGACTCCTTTATCTCTAGGTACTCTTTAAAGAGCAGACACCATAATTGAGTTCAGGTGGCAGTCATCAATGTGTTTAATCTTGACTCAGATGGAGATAAATGACAAAGTACTGTATGCCAAAGCCCACATCCCCAGGTAGAGATGGAGAAATTAATGATGCCACTATTGGCAACTCGATTACGAAAGAGGGGGGTGGCTGAAACTTACAGGATGAGTATTTCCATGAACACAAATCTATCTTGTTCAATACCTTTAATATCCCCATAATCTTGGGATCCACCATGTAGAACCAGAAACGAACAATACACATTCCAAGGCTTGCTGGGAAGAGCTGAGAGGTAATGATTCTTGCAGTTGATCCTTCTTTGGAGACAGAAGAGTTGACATACAGAAAATGCCGGCCACTACCTAAAACAAATTGAAAAAAATATGCTTTAAGTTCAACAAAATATTTTACTGAACAATACAAAATATGTTTTGACCATGCACAAATATTATTGCCTCAGTCTTTTCCCCTCTCTCCCCGACGTAAATAGAATTTATCTCTTACAAATCACCAAAATAGCAATTAATTCATCAGAAGTAAAAGGCACTTCTGTGGTCATGTGTTATGCAGGATTTATTTTACACAGGGCTTATGTGGGATGTCTTTATGTATACTGTGAATACCATTGGTAATAAAGGAATTGTTTTGGCTTATGGTGGAGCAGCTTAGACATAGGCAGGAAATCCAAGCATAAGTAAAGGGAAAGAAGGGCAGAGTCACAAATGCAGTCCAGCTACCTGAGAGGAAATATGTACAGGAAAGCCATGAAGCATGTGGCAAGACAGATTCAAAGACATGGGTTGAATTAAGATGTGAGAGATCGCTAATAATATGCTTGAGCTTTAGACTGAACAGTATGTAATTAATACAAGCCTTTGTGTAATTATGTTGGACCAAGTGGAGCTACAGGGCCAAACCTCAGGCTAGGCCAGGCCTCGGGCAGGGGTAGGAGAGATTCATTGGAATGTGGGGCTAGGCTAGGCCAGAAATTTCATACAACACAGGACTCAACTCTGTGTTGACTCTGAAGATGTACTACCTTCCACTAATTAATTCCAACCTGTCTGTTTCAAGCCATAGCATTTTATATGTTATGCATAGTAGCCAGGTACAGAGTGGGCACTGGGAAATAATTGATGTGCACCTTATTTTCAGTTGTTTCACTTCTACACTAGCCGGAGTAGTAAGATGTGGCTATGGTTTCAGCAGAGTGTGATTCTGAGAATCAGTACATGATTTGTTTGTTTGTGTGTGTGGCGGATGCTTGTTTATATGAGTACATTTGAAAGATACAAGTTAATAATGTGTGCATGCTTCTGTCACTTTCCTCCTTACACATTGACACAAAGCTTATCACTGAACCTGGAGTTTGTTCATTAGGATAATCTATTTGGCCAGCAAGCACCAGGGATCCTCATGATTCCATGACCAGTATGTTACAGAGATAGAATACCCAGCCTGGTTTCTAAGTGAGTAATGGGGATTTGAACTCAGGGTCTTGTGATTGCGCAACAATGTCTATACTCACAGAATTCCAAGCCCCATTGTCAAGCTCCTTTTGTCTTCCTTGCTTTTTCTGAGTTAGCAGATAAGTTGCTTGTATAGTTCCAAACAGGTCTAATAAATTATTTCCTACTTAATACAGTTTTCCTTTGTTGCTCATTAGTATTCATGGGTTATTACCAGTGTCCTCCCTTCCCTTCTGACAGTGGTACTTCATGCTTTTGCTTGTTGTTACAAGTAGCCTGGGCAGAGTGCTTTCTATTTTATTCGTCCTTTCAAGAACTATCATCTAGTTTCATTTTATTTTATTTCTTCTACATATTACATTAGTATCCTCTTGTATTCAAAACTTCAGTTTTTTTCTTCTTTTGGTTTTTTTAAACAGCCTTTAATTTCTTTGATTAATATTTTTTCTTTCTTTTCTTCAAATGTTCAAATTTTTCTTATGTATTACAGGATATTCAGTAAAATACACAGATTTTGATGTTGTGTTCTCTTTTGAATTAAAATATGTCAAGATATTTATAGAAACTTTTTTGACCCATGAGCTACTTAGAAACTGTGCTTAAATCTGTATGTGGTTGGAAGTTTTGTAGTCCTATTCCTATTACTGACATTTTGCATTATAAGGAGAAATTGGGGAAGAATTAAAAAACTTATCAGTTTTAATCACTGTCAGAATTAGGGGTCTTATCAAGTTAGGCAAACTTTATGTGAAATGTTTGTTCTCTCAAAGGGAAGTTGTAGAAATCATACTATGTATGGATTCAGTTTCTTTAGATTTATGATATTTCATGGCCTGTGATGTGTTTGTCATATGATTTCTCTGTATTATTTGAGACTACAGGTATACTGCTGCTCTTGGATGAAGTCCTTTGTACATGTTATCAGGACCAGATGTTTGATCTGTTGTGGTCAGTCATGCCCTTCCTCATATTCTGCCTACTGGATATTTCCATTGCTAAGCAAGTTTGATTCTCCAGGAATAATAGCAGAGTAATTCATTTCTTTTAAAATTTCTATCAGGATTTTCTTGTCAAATCATAATTTTCTGGTGCTAAATACTTATGTTAGAGATTATTTTTGGTTTCTGGAATTAATGACCTATTTATTACATTGATTGTTCCACTTCATTATTAATAATATTCCTTGCTTATGAATTTTTTCTGAACTCCTAATGTTCTTTAATCTTTCCTTTTTATCTTTCTGTCCTTATTTTAAGTATAGATTCTTCACAGATAATATTATGGTCTTTTTTCCACACAGTCAATGTTTTTTATTTAATTGTTAAATTTATATGATTTATTTTTATTGATATAGCTATACTACTGCTAGAGCTATTTCAATACTTACAATAATTAAAAAAGTTTTGTACTCATTATTCTTTTTTCTCTCCATTCACATTCTCTATTCGGTAGCTTTAACGAAAAATTTTATGTTTCAAATTTTCATTTCTCTGTTTACCAGTTGTATATCTTGTAAAAAGCATCTTTGCTAGTAGATAGCCTTGCACTTGAAAAATACATTACATTTAACTCTAGCACTTCTTCAAATACTCGTATATCCCATCATGGGTCACAAAGGTAAGTACTGTCCAACAGCACACTCCTCTTATATCAACCCAGATTTCTTACATTGTTGAACATTTACCTTCCCCTGTGACAGTTAAGTTTTGGTGAAATGGTTTATTTTAAAATCAGACCTTTTTGAGAGTAGAATGTTCATGGGTGTTTTCATGACTGTATTCCTCTCCTTTGTGAACCTGAGGGATCTCCTAGTCTATGTAAAAACCTGGTGGGATTGTCAGAGTAGATGCTTCGCTGAGGCTGCTCCTCTCCTAAAGGTTTCCTGTGGTGGAATGTTCTCTGTATGCTGTAAAGAAAGGAGCTGTTTTGGTCTCTGTCGAGCATCGTAGAAGTGGGTGGAGTATCAGAGGACAGGCAGGGAGGGGAAGGGTGGAGTTAGCCAGTCATCATCCGACCCCTGAAGAAGAGACATGTAAGAAATACAGGTGAGTCACGGGTTAGACCACGTGGTGGATAGATTACTAGAAATGGGTTGAATTAAGATGAAAGAGCTAGTTAGTAATGTGCTTGAGACATGGGCAAAACAATATGAAGTTAATATAAGCGTCTTTATTTATTGATGATTAATTTCTCTGAGAGATAAAAGCTGCTGTGGGCCATGTCTGAACCTTGGGCCCAAATGGGCCCGGGGAAATCTACAACAGTTTCCATATTGTTCCCACAGCTACTAGACAATCATGGCAGAGATATCTATGCAGTTTCCACAGAGGTTTCTACCCAAGGTCTTCTGTCTTAGAATTTGTGACCCTGTGCCCGTTTGTTTATCTCTCTTGGAAATGGTAGATATTCCTGTGGCCTTGGCTCTCTAGTGGACCCATGAAAAGTGAAGGCTTTTCAGCTGCACAGCTTGTTTATTGTTAAAAGGATAGGCCATTCTCCTCAGACCTCCTGACATGCTGGGTAAGAACTGAAAATAACTTGCATCTATTTTTAAATGTTCCTTACGACGCTTTCTAAAGGCTTTTTTTCTTTTTTTTAATCCATCAAAAAAAATATCTAGCAAAGCAGGGTGGCACACACCTGTTATTTTACCCGTGAGAGGTTGAGAGAGGAGGATTATAACAATTTTGAGACCAGCCTTGGCCTGAGTTTGAAATCCTGTCTCAAAAACTCAATCCCATTGAATCCAGCGGATCACAAAACAGAACAGAGAGACAATGGCACAGTAAATAGCTGTGAATTGAGGGAAGGCGCCTAACAGTGTTCAGAAGAATTAAGAGAGGAACTGGAGTAAATTATGTGAAATTATCAGGGAACAAATTTGTCAAAAACAAAAGCACACCCACCATCAACAATAAAAAATAAAAATATAAAGTTATTACCCAAACAATAACACAAAAAAGCAAAGAAAACGAAAAGAAAGAATAAATAATGAAGGAATGTGACCCAAGAATCATCTTAATGAAATTTTCAGTTGTCCTTTTTCTCAAAGTTCCAAAAAGGACATCTCACATGCTGCTGAATTGGGAAAAATAACAGAGTATTTTGTTTTAAGTCGCAAGAAAATATTTATAGATTTGAAGATATTTTGTTTCATCATTTGGAAACAAGATTTTTATGTGGTTCACACAGCCAAGATATACCTTGATTCCCCCTATAACTTCTGCAAAGGACAGTGACTTGTTATTTGAAAATATCCTTTAATTCCATTCTGCCTTTAACTAAACATGAGCATGTACTCTGGCTCTCATCTTGTTGCTTTTGCATCATGAGGATTTCCAATGCATTTTAACCACCTGGTCTTATCTTGGATATTAAAAAAAAACTAGCTAATATGTTTCAATAATGCAATTCTAAGTTTTATATTTTAGCTCTCAAATAGTATTACATGCAAAATTGAAATGAATATATTTCAATCTCATATTTTTTCTGTCCTAAATTCTAACCTGACATTTAGAGTCAGATATTTAGAGCCATAAGAAAAGCAGCAATTACATTCACTGATGCAAATGTAATCAAGTTTACAGATGGGAATTGAATTCTGATTTAAAACACTGAATTTCAGTATATTTATTCTTCACCTTATATATAGAAGAGTCTATGTGTGAGGGCATCAGGTGGGTCATAAACAACCTACTGGAAGTTGTGTCCTTGACAAAGAGTAAATGATCAACTGCCAATAGCTCCTCTGCTCAGAACTCCTAAGCCCCTCTTGCATTCAGGCTAATGTTTTGACTGGCTTATTTTTCCTGTTGTGTAAGTAATCACAGTTATAATGAGCTGTTGTGGACAACAATCATGTCAAGTTCAGAAGTCAGCATTTCACAATTCTCTTTCACATCAGCTGGTTCTTACATTCTTCCAGATCTATTCAACAAAATTTTCTAAATCTTGGATAAAGGGAGGTTTATATAGATGACCTACCCACAGCAGAGTGAAGAGGTACTTATGGTCTTCACTTCACCATTTAGGAGTCTCTGCATTAACTACTGTCCTTTGTAAAAAAGAAGCTTCTCTGACCAAATTTGTGCACACAAATCTATGAGAATATATAAATATTAGAATTCAGTTTGCCAGCACATTTAGAAACACTGCAACAGACATGAGATTTTGACCAAATTAGCAGTTAAGCATGAAATTTTCTCTGCAAAGCAGGTCTCATATCTAATCAGGAAGTAGTTGGTTACTTTTATAATTTTGCCATGCCAGTATTGTACCAGTGGGCATGTCCTCTCCTGCCAATCAGGCCAGCATTGTAACATTCAGGAGCCATCTGCAAGATCATTGATGTCTTTCATCTCTCATCAGTCTAAATGAACTTTTTCTGGCACATGTAAGCTAGTCAGTATGAAGAGACTTCAGTGTCAGTTTAAGAATGAGTTCTCTTGAGTTCTCTGTGTTATCAATGTCCTTGGTAATAGGGTCTTTCAACACACACACACACACACACACACACACACACACACAAAATTAGAGAATATAGCAGAACATTAACATCTGCAGATAAAGGGAGGTGGAGTAAAGTTTTACTTGGCGAAGGTAGACTAGGCAGAGAAGAGGGTAAGGGATGAGGCTTTACCATAGCACCAGACAAACACTGTTTTGTAAGATTCGACAGCAAAACCTGTAAGCAATTCCAATTATGAGTTAGGGAACTCTGGGCTGAGTTTTCAAAGTACACTCTAAATAATTTATTACAATTTATATGCTCAGTGTAGATTTTACAAAGTCCTACAGGAGAACACAGAAATCAGACTCCTGGCTGAGGTATTGATCCACGCCTATGTCAAGATAAACCCAGTTTAAAATGAAAAGGCAGCTTGTGTTTTTGACAACAGTTATTGTAAGACTTGGCCATACCTAAATTTGATCAAGGAAAGAGATAACTTGTTGCATTGCCACATTTTTTTTAATTTAAAAGGCAGGAAGTTTCTTAGACTCTCAAAAATATTAACAAAAATACAAGTTATCTAGATAGCAAAGTGATAATGCTTTACATTGAATATGCTTTCAGAAATAGAGCCATCCTATATCTAGAAAGCTCTGACTACTCCCACTTTCAAACATTTACCAATATTCAGTTGCTTGCTGAAGACTAAATATTAATATCTAGAAAAATCCTTTGAGAAGGTCAGTATAGACTCCCTAAACAGTTAAGAATTTGTTACAGAAAAAAATATAAAATATATATAAACTTAATTCTCAAGTGCCAGGATATTTAGAATTTAATGGGAAATCATTAAATCAGGTTATTTCCATTACTTACATGAAGCTGGGTGGAATGATCAATAGCGTCCAAGGAGACAGTAATTGCAGAAACAAAATTCTTTGATTATTTGATTTGGAGATATCTAACATCTTTTTTCCTAACTGTCATCTTAAAAATCTCTTTACTGTTCATATATCAGATCTCAAGTCTCTCAGCTGGTCTTATAGAATTTGTCATAGTTTAGTAAGGTCATTTCAGTAAATATCTCTAAATTCTACTCTTCTTATTCTTTCTAAATATTTTTGCACACTTCAAGCATAGGACTTCATCTTTGCTTTTATGATATTATTTCTAGTGTAAAGATTCTTATACTTAACAAGTAATTACTTGCCATCAGAAAGGAAGACAACTTTCTCAGTAATATTTAATTTTGATTTTTAACAATTATTTTAAAAATTGAGTACAGTTGAAAATTTGTAATCACTTAATATCAAATTATATAGTATGCATTCAACAATGAAATGTATTGTTAAAATGACAATGATAATTTCTTACTGTAGGAGAAACAACATATTAGATACTTTACATTTCATGGCCATTATTGTATGAACAGAAAATAAAGAGACTTTTAGATATGAAAAGCTACCATCTTATATTTGAAAATATTTTATTGAATTATTATGTTAAATGGTAATAAATTTGACATTTCTCTTTTAAAAGGATAGCTAATATTCATAAAGGAAACTATTTTTATAAGACTCCTGTCATAAGAAAAAGCATACTCATCTGTGCCCTAGTCAAATGATAAGAGACAAATTCCCACATTAAATGATCTGAATTTACTCCTTGGTGTAAATTGGAGGTAATTTTCCTCCCTTTTCTTCTTATATAAAGCTGCCTAATGGTTTTTTAAATGTGGTCTGTAATATGCCTCACCATCAAAACAGTGCATCCTCCCTGTTTCAGAGTGCGATGTCTGGCCCAACATCCTGCATAATTTATGCATGCCACTTACTCTAAAATAGAAAGATGCATAATGACTATCAGTTGAAATTCCCTCAATCCCATTTTGTACTTCTATTCTCCTCCTGAATTTGTGAGGTACTGACCATTTGTGATGGCCATATTTCAAGGGTACAAACTGTAAACACATTGGAGTACAAAAGTTTCACCAAAGTTGTCAAATTGGAAGTCTTAAAGCATCTTATAAGTCAAGAGAAATTTGGTATAGATAGGAAAGAATGGTTGTCACTCTCTCTCTTTTTTTGTCCATTTGGTTTTTGAGCAATACAATTATTAAACTCAGAATTTCTCTATTTCTGTTTTTTCCTAAAGTGTACCTTTACTCATTCTTTTTTTTTTTTTGAGAATGATGTGATATAGTACACTTTTAACAGAATGTTTCTTTTTAATGCTTTAACTTATACCATATTTGATTCTATAAAATTTTCATTATGACATATTTTAATCAGTTATGAAAACAAAGCTTTCCATAGAGGCATGTTAATAAGAGTTAGTTTCATCTCACTTATAAATATATTGAGTTAATAGTGGAAAAGATAACTCAGTCACATGATAATGATACACGGATGGTGCTAACTGGCACTCGCAACAAATTTAAGCAGAAGCAAATTCTTTCCAATTCTCATACTGAAGGGCTGAAGAACCCATTTATATGCCACTTATTTACCAAAATGTCTTGGGATTGAGTCATTGGATTAATAGTATTTCCGTAACTTGATCTCATTTTCTAACTTGAGAAAATAAAGTTTTTCTACAGTTATACAAGGAAACACTATTAAAATGAATGAGAACCCACTCACTCTTTGTGTAAATAATAACAGTAACTTGTAAAGGAGTCCACCTTCATTTAGATTTCAGAGGGATTCCCTGAAAGAGTGTGAAGAACAAGAAAGAAGAGCCTCACTATTCTCTTTTAATCTGAACATAATTATCTGATTCTTGTACTGACTGTGGAGTCAGCAGGCACTTTGAGGAGGATTGACCACTTATCCATTGGCACTGGAGTCACGGGTCTGATGTAAACACTGACTTTACTATTCACTGGGTATGTGATCCTGAGCAGCCTTATTTAAATTTTCTAAGACTCAAAAGCAGTAAGAGATAATTACCATAGGTACTTTTCTCTCATAAGATTGTAGGAAAAAAATCCAAAACCTGAATAATATACTACAGGCAAAGCCCTTAGAACCCATTGGCAAATTAGAGCTATTCTCCTGGGAAACTTAGAGAAGAGATATAAAGTGATTCTAACAGTGGGAATAAGTTCATAAACCATGCATTACTGATTAGGTAGCAACTATTAGCTACTATGAGGATGTGGTATGTCTTTGTTTTTTTACTAGAGAGATCAATAAGACTTAATAAGCAAAATATCGAACACACACCATAGAATCCTATAATTAAGGTACCAACACTGGGTTATTTTTAGAATGAGTACAGGGGCATGAAAACTGAATTTAAATACAAATATTTATATTTATAACCCTGTAACCTTGGGACACTGTCTCCATCCGACCTATATTGCATAGTAATCACCTCTTAGTGAGGATGGTACTAGAAATTCAGAGGAATTATGAAGGATTAGTGTGAGTATAAAGCACATATTGATAGAAATTTGAAAGGCTAGGTAGCTCACTCTGTGTAAGGTTGTATATATAAGCAGGCCTCATTGGCTTTGTGCCTCATCTTATTGCATTTTCTTATACCATGTTAGGTTGACATCTTTGGGAGATCTACTATTTTCTGAAGGAAAACTGAGGATTGGTGAATGTGGGGAAGAGCAGAAGTGTGGGAGGTGTTGAGTGCTCAGGATGTTTAGTATGAAAGAAGAATAAATAAATAGAAAAGAGGACCAACCTCACTAATTTATCACAAGAAACTATAATGTGCAGATCTTTATCTTGCAAACTAAATTAAGGAAAAAAAATCTCTAGTGAAGCCCAATCCTGACTGCAGGGCAGATAACCCTTCACTAAATGCTGAGAATGTTATATGAAGATTTGGGAGGCTGTGGCTAGATGTAAAGACTGCTTGAACAATTTCTTCCCTGACTCAGTCTTGAGGTTGGGGGGGAGAAAACTGGATCTGCCAGGAGTGGAGACTGAACTAGCAATATTGGGACAGTGGGACCATGGGACTGCCTGCTGCCTGCCCAGGGAGGGGATGGGGAGTTGTGGAGAAGAGAGAATGACCTGATGTGGTGGGAGGGGGAAGGGACCTTGAATTAGGATATACAAGGATAGAAAGAGTGACTTGTTTGTTAATAATAATAATAATAATAATAAAATAAAAAGAACAATTTCTTCCCTTCACTTTTCTTTTTATCTGTACGAAACCAGACCACTATTAAGGCTTGCTAAGTAAATAATCATCGAATTATTATATTCTTAAATATTAGGAGCAAATTAATTTTTATAATTTTACATTAAATGTTGTCAAATAATAAAAATTGAGGTAAAATACTTAGTATCCAACAAATACATTATCCTTTATTACATATTTAATTATAGTATTCTTCTTCACTCTCTTTTTCTAATTTTTACATATTTGAATGAGAATAATTTGAATGAATAAGAGAACATCTAGCACATATCAACACATACCTTACTGCTAACCACAGGAATATAGCTATGGCATCTTTATTCCAGTGACTACATATGGAAATTATTACAACTCCTCTTCTTCTTGGAGACTCTTACTTACTCTTTCTTTCCATTGAATTTAACCTCTCCCAACAAAATAGTCCAGATTTGTAAATTCATACCTCTTGACATTTATTTTCTATTTTCTTTATTAGCCATATGATGGTAGAGCATTTTCTGATTTGTTCAACACACATTCGAAGTTCTAAAAGGAGGTCTAGAAAAGTGAGTGTCAACAAGTACTTATCGAATCAGTGAATGAATGATTGAACAAAAAGTCTCGATACACCATTGGATACAGTTTTATTCACAGAGTTGTCCTCTGTGGATACTCTTCTATTTAGTCAATATTTCTAAACTAGGTAGCAACATCACTTCAACCATAAATATGTCTATTTTTCACACCTCAGCCATTAGCATTTAAAGACATACTAAGATATATGTTGCTATTATTGATCTTGTATGTCTTATTCTACCTTAGGTACACATTCTTGGGTTTTCTGAATATGTTTTTATTAACTACAAATTTCATATTGAGTTTTTATGACAATAATTTTCCTTTTAATTTTTTCTTGTCGTTTGCCTTTGTAAATTGAATTTTGGCTTAAGCTATAAGCCAAGTATACTTAGTTTTTAAAATTTTATTTGCCTTGAAGGAAAAAGAAAACATTGTAGTAAGTGTTATTATCTCTTGGATTCTCCATGTAATCAACCATTATAAACTAAGAGCAACACATAATTTTAATCTTTTTTGTTTTTTTAATTTTATTATGAGTAAAGTCATATTTTTTATTCGTGTATATCCTGGTTCAAGCTCCCTTCCCCCTCCTGCCCCCTCCAGTCACTCTCTCTTCTCCACATCTCTTTATCTCCTCCCCAGCAAGGGCAAGAGGTCCCACGATTCCAATATGGTTTAGTTCAGCATTCACTTCTGTCTGGCACATCCACTTTTTTCACCGCAACATCAAGACTGGGTCAGGTGTTCCTCCGGAGGAAGTGGACTCCAAGGTGCCAGTCCAAGGTGCTTCGGATCACAAGCTGTTCAGTGGTTCTGCTTTGCAGCTTGGACAAACTTTGCCTTTTGCTTTTTTGTTTAGAGTCCATTAATGAGTGAGTATATCCCCTGCTTATCTTTCTGGGTTTGTGATATCTCGCTCAGGAGGATATTCTCCAAATCCATCCATTTGCCTGCAAATTTTAGGATATCATTTTTTCTTACTTCTGAGTAGTACTCCATTGTGTAGATGTACCACACTTTGTTAATCCAGTCTTCAGTTGAGGGGCATCTAGGTTGCTTCCAGGTTCTTGCTATACAAATAATGCTGCTATGAACATAGTTGAACTAATGCCTTTGGAGTGCGAATGTACATTTTAGAGTAGTGGTATTGTTGGATCCTTGGGGAGATGGATTCCCAGTTTTCTGAGAAACCACCATATTGCATTCCAGAGTGGCTGAACAAGCTTACACTCCCACCAACAATGGAGGAGTGTTCCCGTTGCTCCACAACCTCTCCAGCATAGGCTGTCATCTGTATCTTTTATCTTAGCCAATCTGACATAAGGTGGTATCTCAAAGTTGTTTTGATTTGCATTTCTCTGATGGCTAAAGATATTGAGTACTTTTTCAAGTGCCTTTTAGGCATTTGTAATTCTTTTGAGAATTCCCTTCTTAGTTCTGAACCCCATTTTTTGATTGGGATATTAAAGTTTTTGGGCTCTAGTTTCTTGAGTTCTCTGTATATTTTAGAAATCAGTCCTCTATCACTTGTAGGGTTGGTGAAAATCGTTTCCCATTCTGTATGCTGTCTTTTTGTCTTATTGACTGTGTCCTTGGCTTTACAGAAGCTTCTCAGTTTCTGGAGGTCCCACTTATTGATTGTTGTTCTTAGTGTCTGTGCCATTGGTGTTATATTTAGGAAGTGGTCACCTGTGGCAATGTGTTGGAGGGTATTTCCCACTTTTCTATCAAGTTCAGAGTGGCTGGGTTTATGTTGAGGTTTTGATGCACTTGGATTAGAGTTTTGTGCAGGGTGATATGTTTGGATCTATTTGCATTTTCCTATATACTACTATCCAGCTATGTCATCACTATTTGTTAAAGATACTATCTTTTTTCCATTGAATATTTGGGGCCTCTTTGTCAAAGATCAGGTGTTCATAGGTTTTTGGGTTAATGCCCTTATCCTTGATTTGATTCCATTCATCCACAAGTCTGTTTTTATGCCAGTACCAGGCTGTTTTTATTATTGTAGCTCTATATTATAATTTGAAGTCAAGGATGGTGACACCTCCTGAGGTTCTTTTGTTGAGCAAAATTGTTTTGGCAATCATGGCTTTCCTGTTACTCCAAAAGTCTTTGTTTCTTCTTTGTAACCTCTCAGCGGTCCTGACCCAGAACAAAGCCTGTGTGAAAGAAGTATGGTACCTTGATCCAAGAACTTAGTTGGAGTCAGTGACTTTGAAAGTGAAGGATAACCTGTACTGTCCATGTGTGCCTGCATTTTGCTTGCTGTTCTCTGTCAATAGTGTCAGAAAATGAACTTCTCTTTTGAAATTCTTTCAAACATGAATTAAGACAAAGTTCCCCATTTCTTTCCATATTACTCTCTTTTTTTTAAAAAAAAGAAGAATCAAGTAATTGCATTTTATGAAGGCTATGCTTTGTAGAGTTTGTAATGGTAAAAGGCAATTGAAACCACTAATAATATTGAAATTACAGAAAATATAAATATTGACTATTGGAAGCAGTCTATCAAGTCCCAGACATGTCTTATTTCAGATTTTATTCTTTTTTTCTTAATTTTATTTTTCATTATGAATAAAGAGGAACTTCTGACACAGTTGTGATGTTGGGGAGAGGAAAGTGGATCTGCCAGGAGTGGATGCTGAACTAAGCCATATTGGATTCTTGGGACCTTCTGCCATTGCTTGGGAGGAGATAAAGAGATGTGGAGAAGAGAGAGTGACTGGAAGGGGCAGGAGGTGGAAGGGAGCTTGAACCATGATATACACGGATAAAAAATATGACTTTATCTATACTACTCTTAATCTTCTGCTCAAAATGGTAGATAGTTGTTAAGGAACTTAGCTCATGTCAGTTAAAAGATGCCAAAAGTCAGTTATTTTTTAGGAGGCACTGTCAACAGTTCAGCATTTTTAAATGTTTTCTTTTATTGTAAATATATATTTTTCATGAAATATATTCTGATTAGTGTTTCCCTCCCTGTACTCTTCCCAATTTTTTCCTGATTCTCCTCTCATCCAATTCATACCCTTTTGTCTTTTGTTAGAAACCAAACAAGCATCTATTCCATGTCAATAAAGACAATCAAAACAAAAAATCAGAATATATCAAAACATCCAAAGAAAAAGAGCAGAGGAACAAGCACAAGACACACATTTACATAGAGCTGCCCAAATTTGCACACACAGGAATTCCATTAAAAAACAAACTGGAGTCCACAACATATACTTAGAGGGCTTTAAGATAGACAAACAAACAAACAAAACAACAACTACAACACAAAAATGCCTTGACAGAATTAGGAGACAGAACCTCCAAGGATGTCAATAAATTCTTTTTTGTTGTTGTTGTTTTTTTTTTGTTCTGTTTTTGGTGGCAGAGGCCACTGGGTATGAGGCTGACAACTAACAGAGGTTTGTTCCCTAGTGAAAATCCCTTGGATAAAAGTAATTTCTCATATTTTCAAGTAGCTATCAATAGGATATAGCTTCTGGGTTGGGTATGTGTGTCTATTTTTTTTACTCTGTAAAACCCAATCTGGTGTAGACTCATACAGCCACCGTACATTCTGACTTTGTCTCTATGAGCTAATATGTATACTAGTTCCATTTTGTCTAGAAGGCCTTGAAACCTTAGTGTCCTTCAATAACCCTGGCTTTTACACTACCTCTGCCTGTTTTCCACACAGTTCCCTGAGCTCTGGGGAGGAGTGTGGTGTTCTCTCTCTCTCTCTCTCTCTCTCTCTCTCTCTCTGTGTGTGTGTGTGTGATTTGACAGTGATATCTTTTATATAGGATGGAATGCTGCAAGGTCTCTCACTCTCTGCATATTTTCTGTCTGTGGTTCTTTGTATTTGTTCCCATCTGCTGCAGGAGGAAGTTTCTCTTATGAAGACTGAGCAAAGTACTGATCTATGAGTATAGCAGAATATTGTTAGGAGTCACTTTAGAGAATAATAGTATTTTCCTACTTTGTCCCTGGCCTATCTAGTCTTTAATTTGGATGTAGGTTTTAAGTTGAGTAGGCCTTAACTCAAATGGGACACTGGTTGGTGACTTGCACAAGCTCTGTACCACTATTGATTGTACTAGCACATCTTGTAGTGGTTCATAATCATAGCTCACTGTGTTCGTAACTTGGTTGGTGTTTATCTTTATCTTTGGTTGTGTGCATAGTACCATCTAGTACCATGAATACTAGTCCACAGAGTGATGACTATAGGGAGGAACCCGTTCATCTTTTCAGTAATCAATGGTTATGTAGGTATTGTCTTCAGCAATAGAGCCTTATCATCAATGAGAGAGAACCACCAATAGCTTTGGCAACAGTCTGGTTGTTTGTAGGTTTCGATGGAACACCTTGCCTAATTCTTCAGCTTAGATGTGCCCCACTTTTAGTAGTTAGTGGAAGCTTCATTTGGTGATTAGAAATATCCAGTTGGAACTCTATCACTCATTATTTGGCATTCATTTATATCAGCTTCATGTATGTATATAATACCAGATCAGAAGCTCCTGCTGTACTAGGTTTCTATATAATCCATCAGATGGCCCTTGGTTTATTTTTTCTCTCCTCACCCTACTCTTATGCGCCCTTATTTGGTTCTTAGATTTTATTCTTGTTACTGCCCATTCATAACTATCTTTTCTAATTACCCTTCTTGAGGAAATCTATTCCTCTGCCACATGTCCTTTGCTATCTAACCTCTGTGGTTGTATGTTTTATAGCTTGATTTTTAATTATGTAAGAGCTAACATCCACACATGTGAATAAACAGCATATTTTTTCTTTCTTCATCTGAGTTAGTTCACACAGGATAATTTTTTCTCCAGTTCCATTTATTTACCCAGGAATTTCATTTTTTTTAGACATCTAATTTGTTCCCAATTTCTCGCTATTGTGAACAGTACAGCTGCAAATATGGTTAAGCAAATGTCTCTTTAGTAGTATGGAACATTGTTTGGGTATATATGCTCATGTGTGATATGTATCTTGATGTAAATCTGATCTCATATTTCTGATGAAATGCTAAATGTTTTTCCATAGTGGCTATATTTACAAGTTTACAGTCTCCAAAGCAATGCATGAGCATTCCCTTTACTGCCTATCATTGCCAGCATGAGCTATCTTTTGTTTTATTGATCTTGGGGTAATATGAAATCTGAAAGTATTTTTGATTTTCATTTCCCTGACTACTAAGGACATTGAACATTTATTTATACACTACTCAGTCATTTGAGTTTCCATTTCAATAATTGTCTGTTTAGATCTGTACATCATAATTTTATTGTGCTATTTTTTGATGTTCATTTTTGAGTTCTTAGTAATTAGATATTATCCCTCTACTAGATGTGTAGTTGCCAAAAAAATTTTAAGTTTCACCTTTGTTCACATGATGGTGTCATTTATCCTACAAAAGCCCTTAAGTTTCGTGAGGTCCTATTTATTGACTATTATTTGTAGTGATTGTGCTTTTGATATTCTGTTCAGAAAGTCTTTTCCTGTGCCAATGAGTTTCAAGACTATTTCCACACTCTCTTCTATCAGATTCAGTTATCTGATCTTATGTTGAGGTCTTTCATTTATTTATAGTTGAGGTTTTTTTTTTTAATACAAATACAGTTTTATTATTTTCAAGTATCAAAATGTTAACAGAATTAATAAGGAGAAAAGATTTATATTAATGTACAAATTTTCTCCTTATTATTATTATACTATTATTATTATCATGAAAATAAGTCTTTTTTTTAATCCATGTATCCCCTTGTTCAGGCTCCCTTCCCTTTCCCGCCCCTCCTAGTCACTCACTCTTCTCTCCATTACTTTATCTCCTCCTCAGCAAGGGCAGGAGGTCCCAAGGTCCCAAGGTAGCTTGGTTCAACATCCACTCCAGGCAGATCCAGTTTCCTCACCCCCACATCAAGAATGAGTCAGGTGTTCCTGTGGAGGGAATGGGCTCCAAGGTGTTTCAGATCCCAAGCTGTTCAGTGGTTGTGGTTTGCAGCTTGGGCATATTTAGCTGTTTGTTTAATGTCCACTAAAGACTCAGTAATCCCCTGTTTATCTTTCTGAGTTTGTGAGACCTTGGATATTCTACAAATCCATCATTTGCATGCAAATTTTAGAATATCATGTTTTCTCACTGCTAAGTAGTACTCCATTGTGTAAATGTACCATAGTTTGTTAATCCATTCTTCAGCTGAGGGGCACCTAGAATGTTTACAGGTTCTTGCTATTATGAATAATGCTGCTATGAACATAGTTGAGCTAATGCCTTTGAAGTGCTATGTGCATCTTTAGGGTATTGATGGATCTTTGGGGAGAATGAGTTTTATTCAGAGTGATAGGTGACATTATTTTCATTCCCTTACCTGTGGCCATCCAGTTTGACTAGTTTTTTTCTTGCTTCATTATCAAAACATGTGTCTATATGTCTGTGGATTTATGCCTGGGTCTTTAATTAGAGCCTGGGTCTTTAATTAGATTTTGTTGATCAGCATATCTGTTTTTGTGCCAACACCATGCTGTTTTTATTACTATAGCTATGTATGCAATTTGAGATAAGGGATGGTGATGCCTCTAAAACTTATTTTATTGTTTGGAATTGTTTTAGCTAGCCTTTTAAAATAACTTTTTCCTGTTTCCATCTGAAGCTGAAAATTGTTCTTTCATGGTCTGTGAAAACTGTGTTGGAATTTTGTTGGAGATTGCACTGATCTATAGGTTATTTTCACTAAAAATTGACTTTTTGATTTTAAATGTTGAAGTATGTGTCCCTTGTATCTTTACACTCTCCAGTAATTTTATCATTTAAGGGTGTTGGGTTTTGTCAAAGTTTTTTTTTTTTCTGAATTTAATAAGATGATTATGTGGTTTTGTCTTTCGTTATGTTGGATTACATTTACTGATCTCTGCATGTTGAACCATCCTTGCATTTATATATTGTCGCGCGCAGCCTCGCCAGCAAGGAACACGCAACACCGGATCCTTCTCTTTGCAGTTTATTCGGGCCTTTAATTATCTTCTTGTCTCTCACTCACTCACTCACTCACTCACTCACTCTCACTCTCACTCTCAGACATATGATGAACGACCACTCTCTCACTAACAATGTTTAACTAAGGTTAATAGGTCTGTTTATATTGCTTATCAGACCTTTACTAACTTGGTAAGTGGTATACTGAGAAAATTATCTATTTCTTTTAGAATACCATTTTTTTTTCTTACTGCTGAGTAGTAATCCATTGTGTAGATGAACCACATCTTGTTACTCCATTCTTCAGTTGAGGGGTATCTAGGTTGTTGCCAGGTTCTTGCTATTACGAATAATGCTGCTATGAACATAACATAGTTGAGCTAATGCTTTTGGGGTGTGAATGTGTATCTTTAGCATATATGCCCAACAGTGATATTGCTGGATTTTTGGGGAGAGTGATTCCCAGTTTTCTGAGAGATTGCCATATTGCATTCCAGAGCGGCTGAACAAGTTTACACTCCAACCAACAATGAAGAAGTGTTCCCTTTGCTCTATATCCTCTCCAGCATAGGCTGTCATCTGAGTTTTTGATCTTAGCCATTCTGTCAGGTATAAAGCGGTATCTCAAAGTTGTTTTGATTTGCATTTCTCTGATAGCTAAAGATGTTGAGCACTTTTTAAAGTCCCTTTTAGTCATTTGTAATTCTTCTGCTGAAAAATTCCTTGATGGCCACGCCACTGCTGCAGTGTGGAGCATGGAACAATACTCGCCCAGAACACAGCTGGGAAGTTAGCAGCTGGAATCTGCCTACCTCAGACTCTGCTCTGGATGTGGGTCTGAGTTTCTAAGCCCTCTGCTTCCTTGCTGCTATTACTCCAGTTCTGGTCTGTTCCGACTATGTTCCCTGCTGAAGCCGAGTTGCTTACCTCTGAGGCATGTGCCCAGGACCAAGGGACCCAGCTGTTCCCCTGCTGCAACTACAAGACCTGAACAGAGCAATGAAGAGGAAACCAAAGGAAACAACACCAAAAACACCTTAAGAGACTTAAAAGAGGATATAAAAATTTCCTTAAAGAAATAGAAGAAAATACAAACAAAATATTGGAAGAGATGAACAAATCCTTGAAAGAAAACCAAGAAAAGGAAAACAAAAAAATGAAAGAAACATTCCAGGAACTAAAAAGTGAAGTAGAAGCAATAAAAGAAGGCACAAAAGGAGGCAAAGATGCAAATAGAAAATTTGAAGAAAAGAGCTAGAAATACAGATAACAAGCATAACCAACAAATGGAAGAGAGAATCTCTGGAGTGGAAGACTCAATAGTAGAAATAGATACATCAGTCAAAGAAAACACTAAAAACAAAAACACCATAAGACAAAATGTTCAAGAAATTCAGGACACCATGAGAAGACCTAAACTGGTTTTCTTTCCAGGATTTGTTCATCTCTTCCAATATTTTGTTTGTATTTTCTTCTATTTCTTTAAGGGTCTTTTTCTTATTCTCTTTTAAGTCTTCTATAATCTTCATAAAGGTGTTTGTATTGTTGTTTCCTTCTGTTTCCTTTTCATTGCTCTGTTCAGGTCTTGGTGCTGTAGAACCACCAGCTCCTTCTGGTGGTGCCTTGTTGTTCTTTACATTTTTATATGGATTCCTGCACTGGCATCTGCCCATTGCTTCCTTGGTCTACTCTTAGTCAGGTCTTAGTGGAATCTTAGTCAGTTGTTGCTACAGGGGTTGTGTGTCTCATGCCTGCTGTGGACACGGATTCTGCATGATTCTTATTCCAGTCAGGCCACAGGATCCTGCTGTCTGAAGATGTCTGATTCCCACTCCGCCCTGACACCATGGGGTCACACTGTTCAGAGAAATATCAGTCTTTCTGTGATGACACAGCCTGCCTGGGTGTGGGGCCTGGCTTGCTGTGATGTGATCCCTGGGATTGCTAGGAAAGCTTTTTCCCAACCCTGGTCCAGGGCAGGCCTGGCCATGAGTTCAATTCCAGCATTGTGTGTCTGGCCTCTGTGATGAGGTCCCCTGGAAGCCCAGGAGCTGGAACCTGCTCACCTCCCACTATGCTCTGGAACTGGGATCCTCACTGTCTGAAGATGTCTAATTCCCCTCTGCCGAATACCATGGGGTTGCTGGGATTTCATTGTCATTAATTTTAGGAAGTTTTAATTTCTTTCCTAATTTCTTTTTTTTTTTTCCTTTATTTTGTATTTATTAAAAAAAACACAGTAAAAAGAATTTAAAATGTGGAAGAGTTAACAATAACTATATAGAGGATAAGAATGATAAGCATGGCTTATCAAGGGTAGACATACAAATAAGATTGCTACACCTATATTTTCTTTGTGTTCATCTTTCCCTCTGAATTTTTTTTTTTTTTCCAT